>JAQPPZ010008205.1:0-14415 GCA_028583015.1 Wollemia nobilis
CTTCTTCTCCCTAGAATCCAAAAGAGGGTCCACATCACATTTTCTATGGATAGTTTCTTGAACCATATATAGGATCATTTTCCAGATCTGTTGAATAGCGAAATAATTGCCCTGAAATATGTGTCGGTTTCGTTTGATCCAAATTTTCTAGATGATGCAAGAAGGATCCAAATTCCAAGCCACCCGAAGTAAGGGGGCCTTGTCCGGAGGTCTGCCCAGACCACTCCAAAACTCCACCAGGGACATTACATGAAAACATGGATGGTTCCAGGTGCTCCATCAATGGTGCCAACTATCTCTGGCAAAGGAGAATTGGAAAAATAAATGAGAAGAGTCATCCTCATTCTTACTGCAAAGGACATAAAAATAGGGACCCTAAAATCTCCTCTTCCTCACATTATCCCAAGTGAGGCATTTATTACGAGCTACCAACCAGAGAAAGAAGTTACATTTTGGCCAGGCAAATTTGTTCCACACATTTTTCCACCAAGTGACAGGAAGACTCCCATATTTTTTCTTATCAAGAACCTGATAACCATAGGCTACCGAGTAGGTTCCCTTAGGATTAGAGTTCCAAGCCAGAATAACTTTACCCCTCAATGAAGAATAAGGCCCCTATAAGAATAAGAGTAAGCACCTCTCTGTCGTTGGCCAGTCCCCCTTGGGGCTATTCTTGTGGATATTTCCACCTGTACATCTCCATATTTCCAAAAGACTGGATTTTTTTAAAGTCCTCACGAGACCAACCTTCTTCCAAGAAAAAATGCTTAGGGAACGTAACCTAGGATATTGATTCAAGATAGGAGGGTGGCCATACCAAGAATCCTCCCAAAAAAGAGTATTTGATCCCTGATTGCAAATCCAGAACAAACCCTAGTTGATTAAATTAGCTCTTTTTTTTAGAGTGTCTCAGATAATTGAACCTTTCCCAACTAAGCTGACTCTAGGGATTTCAGCCTCAGAAATACCTCTCAAGTATTTACAAGATAATATTTTAGCCCAAATCTGATCTTGATAGGTACACAATCTCCAATAAAGTTTTACAGCCAAATTCTACCCAAAAAGAGCTTTCTGTCGCAACCCAAGGCCTCCCTCTTGCACCAGTCTACATATAGAATCCCACCTAACAAAAATCAATTTAGATTGATCAAGTTTTCCAGACCATAAAAATTGTCTTGACAAAGCATCCATGTACTTGATGAAGTGAGAGGAAGCTATTTGTACAAAACATCTATAAATGGGTAAAGCTTGAACAACATATTTTAAACGCAACACTCTACCTGTAGTGGATAGCCATCCGAAAGTCTAGTGATTCACCTTCCTTCTAAACTTATCAAGCATATACTGTCAGGAAGGTCTAGGTAGAGGGTGAGATGAAATTGGAATACCAAGATAAATGAAGGGGGGAGTCCCAAACTGGAATCTTATAATACGAGCAATCCTAGCTTGAATAAGAGGAGGGGTATTGAAGAAGAAAATAGAAGACTTGTTCTCATTAATCAACTGTCCAGAAGCACCAAGATATATGTCAAGAGACTGTCTAATATTTCCAGCTTCCCTGATAGTGGCAACTCCCAAAAAAGTAGTATCATAAACAAATTAAATGTGGGAAAGAGGTGGCAAACTACTATCCCACTTCCACCCCTGAATGAGACCCTGCATGACTTGAGACTTGAGCAATCTTTCCAACCCTTCCACCATAATGATAAAAAAATAAGGAGATAAAGGATCTCCTTGCCTCAATCCCCTTGAGGCCTCAAACATCTCTGATGGCTCATTATTAACAAGAACATAGAATGAGGAAGAAGAAACATAGCTCATCACCCATCTAATCCATTCCTCCTCAAATCCAAAAGTAGCTAGAACTTTCTGAAGAAAGGACCATCTGACCTGATCATTTTTGGCTATGTCCAACTTAATGAATATAGTCTTTCCTTAGAATTTTCCATCGATTGAATAGCTTTTGTAGCAATAACAAACCCATCCAAGATTTTTAGGCCAAAAACAAACCCTCCTTGCTTCTCAAAGATGATTTTACTCAACCATATCTTCAGCATCTCAACAATAATTTTTATGATGATCTTATACACAACATTGTAAAGAGCAATAGGCCTGAACATATCCAAGGAATTTTCTCCCTATTTTTTGGGTATAATCACCACAAAGGTAGAATTTAGGGCCCTTAGCATTTGTTCATTCTTTTGGGACTCATGGACCACCTCCAAAAGATAAAATTTTACTAAATCCTAAAACTCCTGATAAAACTCAATCAGGAATCCATCTGGACTTGGGGATTTTCCTTTTTTCATATTGACTACAAAATTTTCCAACTCCTCAAGGGAAATAGGACCCATCAAGTGCTCATTCATCTCTCTAGAAACAATCGCTAGAATACAATTTAGAATAAACTTTTCATTCTCATCATCTGATAGGGAGTCCTCCTTAAAGAAATAGGAAAAATACCTCTTAGTCTCTTCTGAAATATCCCTGAAAGAAGAGAACAAGGCACCCTGAGAATTCACAAGAGAGGTAATCAGGTTACCATTATGGTGAGTCTTAACTAAGTTATAAAATAAGGTTGTGTTCCTATTCACTTCCCGAAGCCCACAAGTAGATGATAAAAATACTTGTACTTCAACCTTCAGAGTTAATACCCCTACCAAAAATGCCAGGATTAAGTTTTCCTCTATTTTTTTTTTTAAGTTTTAACTATGGGCAGTTTTCTTCTCTTAACTACCGCCTAGATGGATTCACACACAAAAACATAATTCATATAAACCTAATTTGACAAAATGTATCCTTCCACTCTAGGAATATATTTGAATAGATCATAACACTTTATTTTAGTTTTATTCCAAATTTTGTTTGTTATATTGTTGGTCAAATTAACAACTTTAACATAGTTTAAAACTTGGTTCGCCTCTACGAATAACTTGCTAAGCACCTAGATAACCCTTCATTTATCACTCACTTATCTTTTCACATAGCAAGTATCCCTTTAACTACAATATAAATACTTGATTTGATTGCTCACAGTCAACTCTCGGGTTTCGAGCTTGAAAACAACCATTTACTTCAATAACATTTAAATATATTAACATTTAACATAATACTCATAATTCTTGTTTCCTTGACACAATAGTCATTTAATTCATTACATATGCAATTAAGGTTCATCTTTCATTGATACTGCTAGGAAAGCCCTAATTAAAACTTCATAGGGACAAAAACATTCTCAACACAAACAATCTGGGAAAAATTTAGTAATTTTATTTTACAAAGAAAATATAGAAATAAATGACTAGTAAACTCTGGTAAACTCTTTTTATTTATTTATTAAATTTCAGCAAGACAATTATTTAAAATCATTACATCCAAACATAAGAATACAATATAAAAGAAATTGAAATAATTTTCTTATTCAGATCACATGTTTACTCATATTTTACACCCGACTAACTCATGTTATCCTTTATAATGAGTTTCACTAGGTAAGTGTACAAAACACACTAGGTTGCATTTCCCAACAAATTCAGACTTAATACATTACATTTATTTTTAATTACTCTTGGTCCACATTGAAGAAGAGGATTGTTTCATTCCACTCAACCAAGACGTTCACAAAATACACTTTTTGCCATTTCCACGACTTTCTTGTCATCAATAAAGGTATAATATAAATGTGAGGGATCAAATTTTGACCTCAAAGGAAGATGCATGGACACTATCTAACATTATACCCATCCATTCAGAGAGTATAACAACAAAATTTCTATATTAAATTCCACACTAGTCATCGTTTTATAATTCAAGGAAGAAATTAATATACAAGAAACATCACTTCATTTTACACATGCAATATATGTTTTTTCGTTTAACTCAATTTTTGTTCCATATAGACCAAACCATGGTTTCAAAAGAGCTTACAGGCTTATATTTCAACCTCATCCATTGCTAGAAATATCCATATAAAATCTTCCTTTGGTGATATTAAACTTTTACACTATTGTCTTGAAAGCCTCGACAGAACTATAATATTTGAAAACAAGGCCTTCCCTTTCTATCTTAACATCATGCAAGAATAAAAGTTGGATTCATTCAAGACCCATTATAACAACACTGCAGCATCTGAATACATAGATGGTTTTTGACATCCAACCAAAAATAATGCATACATGGTTGCCATAGAGATATTGAGTATATAAAAAACATAAATATTAATTTTTCATACAATTATTTCAAGGAAATCAAACTCAATAACTATGCTTTCTCCCTCCTCATACAACTATTGTTTATTGTCGTTTGTTCTTGAATATTTACATTCCAATAACATAACTATTTGTAGATAATTTTTCTTCTACGCATACCAACCAACACACATCGCAAGACACATAATACTTCTCTTTAAAAAAAAAAGAAAATCAAAACAAAATAATCCCCTCCTACTCCACTCCTCCACAACTTCCTACGGTTTCATTCACACCACTTGGTAGATGTCGGTTTGTAATCATGAAATATTTTTTTTCTATTATTCCCAATCGATATACCACTATCGATGTTCAAAATTATCACCTACTTTATGTATACCTCTCATTAACTTTTACTTTATGCTATATTTATTAGTCTAAATTTTAAAATATATTTAGTATTTAATGCATACTTCCTTTATTTTTATGTTAACTTTACTTCTATAAAATAACAATGTAATTTAGCAATTATGAAAGGGCTTTACAAGTAGATTCCTCATCTTGAGACCAGTCAGGGAAGGAAAGAGGTTTCCAATATTTTTTACCATTCACCATATCAAATTAATCATAGACCCTTGATCCCAAATCCTGTGTTGTGATAATTCGACTTGAGAGAAGGTAGGAATGGAATATAAAGGTCTATCTACTACCAACCTATCTCTTCAAAAATTGATCCTCTAACCATTACCTAGAAACCAAAAACCACCCTTCACAACATCTTCTCGAATTTTAACAACATTTTTCTAGAACACAGATTCTTGCTACGAGCTAGGATCAGAAAAAATAAAATCCTTGTTCCCCAAGTATTTGGATTTTAAAATTTTTACTTAGTTTGTATTAGCATATTGGGTCAACTTCTACCCTTGCTTAGCTATAAGGGCTTTGTTCATTAAACTCATTTTCCTCTGACCAAGTCCTCCTATATTATTACAACTGTAAACTTGATCCCAAGCTACTAAGGAAAACTTCATTTTTTTCTCTGATCTAGACCAAAGAAAGGAGCGTTGAATCTACTCTAATTTTCTAAGAACTATCCCTAGCACCTTAAACATATAAAGGAAATAAACAATAATGCTTTGTAAATTAGTTTTAACTAGAAGGGCCTTATGAGCTTGTCTCAAGAGTGCCCCTTTCCACCTCACTAGCTTCGTTTGGACTCTCTCCATCAATTATTCCTATAAGGAGTAGGGTTCAACCACCCCTTGCCGCTAGACATCTTGGTGGAGAACATGCAAGGCCTAGGGATAGTCAACAAGAATGGGTTGGCATTAGATCCATATGCCAATCCTAACACAATGTATACATTGGGAGATTCTCTCCCATTGCTCACAACCAACCTTGTTGACCATAACAACCCTTTCCCTTCAGTCGAATAGGGAGAAAATTCAAGGACTCACCCACAAGAGGGATATGGACAAGACCAAGAAGGGTCTTCAGAGGATGAGTCGAAGTATGAGGTAGCACCTTGGGATCCTTTCGAGTCTGATAGCAATCATTCACAAGTATATCCCATGGATGATGATCAGGAGAGCTTCTTGACAATGTTCCCTTTGGATGCTCCATTTGAGCATATGCCACCTCAAGAGAATCAAGTCCCCCCACAGAGAGAGGAACAACCCCGATGGGACCACATTAATTTCTCGAACAAGATGAGACTCATATGTCACAAACCACTATTGGAACCAACAAAGGCCTTTGGATCTATGACAGTGATTACGAAGATGAAACTGAGATGGTCTATCTCAACCACATGCGGCAGATGCAACAACAATATCCCTTGGATATAGATGACATGTTTGAACAGTTACACATAGGACCAAGGCATAGGTGACACTTAAACCAAGCGCAATTATAGCAATTATTGCACCCACAACTCCAGGTACACAGAGAGCATCTTTCGCCTGGAGACCCTATCAAACCATCAGTGCCTAGGGCAGACCCTATCTGTGTATCCACGCACAGAGCCGATCCATTTGTTCCAGTACCCACAGAGCCAGATTCAAAGCATGAATATCATCTAGGATGTCCCAGTTACAGCACCCACGATGATGGAGCCCATAATCATTTCATCAACATGATCTCCATTGACCTAACCACCCCCATCCATGATCTAGTCAACCCGACACGAACATTGTATCTAGACCTAGATGCTATCGACTAGGATCACGTTGACTCACCACCATTCCCATCAGAGTACTAGCCTTACGATGGGATGTTCCATTTCACCCCAAGACAGACTCAGGATGTCTTCCATGCTGAAGAGGAACCTGATGTTCCAAACGATGATCTAAATTCAGCAAACGATATCCACTTGATCCCAACTCCACACCAGTTGGATGACATATCCCACATGTCGGTTGAGGAGATGACTGACATAGACATCGGATTAGATTCAATGAATTTGCACATCATCAAGCTGGGGGTAAGTCTATCCCCCAAATAGCAAGCCGACTGCATTGCCCTTCTCAGAGAGAAGAAGGAGGTTTTTGCATGGTCCTACAAAGACATGTCGGGGCTAGACCAAAATCACTTGGTCAAACCCCAAAATGCCCCAAAGGGGTCCATGAACCCTTTGGTCAACCCCAAAAGCTCCAAGGATTTTTGTAATCTCTTGGTCAAACCAAAAGCTCCAAGGATTTTCGTAATCTCTTGGTCAAACCAAAAGCTCCAAGGATTTTCGTAATATCTTGGTCAAACCTAAAAAGCTCCAAGGATTTCCGTAATCTCTTGGTCAACCTAAAAAGCTCCAAGAATTTTTGTAATCTCTTGGTCAACCTAAAAAGCTCCAAGGATTCTCGCAATCTCTTGGTCAACCCAAAAATGCTCCAAAGGTATCTGTAAACCCTTTGGTAAAATTCCAAAAGCTCCAAGGATTTTCACAATCGCTTGGTCAACCCCAAAATACCCCAAATGTGTCCATAAACCCTTTGGTCAAGCCAAAAGCTCCAAGGATTCCCACAATCGCTTGGTCAACCCCAAAAATGCTCCAAAGGTATCCATAAACCCTTTGGTCAAACACCAAAATCTCCAAAGGTTACCATAACCGCTTGGTCAAAATAAAATAGTTAAAAACAAGCAAAAACAATAAAATCATCAAAAATAACAAAGAAAAAAAAATTGCATCTCCATTCCATGCATACTCGTAAAAAAATCAAAACAACAAAAATATAGGTTGCATTAGGCATCGCATCCATACTTTGCATATTTGTTGGTCATACAAGTCACAAGCACCATAGACTGTAATTGCTCGAAAATTCCATCATTTTCCACATCAAATCCATTTTTATAAACACATACATCCAGCATAACACCATCATAATTTTTTTTAGCTTAGTCAGTTGTCTCCTAATGTATATAGGGTTTTCGTCATTCAGCTGTCTTTAAATTTCTAGCCAAAATCTGTACGAAGTTAAACAAATTTTACACAAAAAAATTTTACTTGGATCACTCCTCGTTACGTAACATCCCAACACAAATTAAAACACATAAAATAATTCCTAAGTTGTGTGAACACAAGAGAAACCTACAAAGCAGTCTAGGGTACCATAGGTGAAATATTAGTCTGTTCATCCCCCTGTGCGAATGGTTTAAGAATGCTAAGAATTGACAAAAGGACGAGCTCTTCCCCATCAATTCCCCCTCATAAATAGTGGTTTTCACCACTACCAATCCCAATCACCATTGGTCCCTAAATTTGTAAGGATTCATACTAAACGTACCTGAATAGGATGAGTAGTCATCCCCAAGGCCTAAAAGATCAATGCCCTGACTTCATCATATCCCTAACCCCCTTTGGTTCCCAAAGTCATTAGGATTCATACTACACGTCCCTGAACATGATGGGTAGTCATCCCCAAGGCCTAAAAGGATCAAGGTCATTCATAAGCCACAAACCTACAAGCTCAACCTTACAAAGTTCAAAATCCAAAATCAAATAACAGTGGTTATCACCATTATTCAAAAATCCTTGCTCAAAAATAAAAACAAGAAGAAAAATAAACAATGATTTTCATCACTATGTATACGAGAAAGTATCCAAAATCGTTGAGTAACTAAAAATCCTGAACTTGAATCCCTGGAATTCTCAGCATTCAAAAACCATCTAGGTGATCCTCATTACGGGTTTGGTGGACAGCCTACCTAGCAATGGCGGTATCCTAAACGCATGATGATATGTCTGTCACATTAGCTTTGCGTGTGCACAGACCAATGTTTGCATGTGGATGAGCTAGCTTATGGTACCTTAGATTGTCCCATGGATTAATCTTAATGAATACAACAATAGATTTAGTGGAGCTAATTGGATGATCCTCAGTACAGGTTTGGTTGATAGCCTATCTGGCACTGGCGGTATCCTGAAAAATACCACATAAACGAACTCAATTGCACACACAGGGATGTGAAATAACTTGGTTACATTCAAGTTAGATTTATACCTTGTTCAAAAGTCTTGTGAGATAAATGTATAGTCTTGGCTAGTTCGTTAAAATATCTAAATCTTAGAAAAACTTAACTACATTTTAAAACAACTGGTACATTTCATTCCGTACATCACCATCAGAAAATCTACAAAATACAAAAACAAAGTTTTCACCTGCAAAGTCATTCCAAACAAACCTAATTTATCAGTTCTAGGGTTTTAACTCTACACTGCTAAATTACAAAAACATAAAAAATATTCAAAAAACTAATTTGTCAATCCTAGGGTTTTAATTCTAAATTGATAAATTAAAAAAAAAAAAAAAAAACAATCACAATTTTTTTTAAAAAACAACCATTTGTTAGTTCTAGGGTTTTTAATTCTAACTGATAAATTCAAAAACAAACACAAAAAAGTCACAAAATAATTTCTTAGACCTAGGGTTTTAACTCTCAACTGGAAAATTAAAAACATAAAAACAACAGATAACTAGGGTTCAAGCTATGTTTTACGTTTAGTTTTGATCTTGGTTCAATTCGGGTTAGGTAAGGTTTTAGGGTTATGTTCTAAACTAAGCTTTTCAGCTAAGTTTTAAACTAAACTTTTGATATTTTTTTAACTAGGGTTAAATTAAGTTTTAAGCTAAGTGTTCATAGACTAGGGTTTCAATTTTAAAATTTGAAAAACCAAAAAAACAAAAAAAAACAAGAAATAAGCAAACTGCGGTTTTTCAATTGCAACACAAAACAATAAAGAGGAAGGGCACTCACTAGTATCGCTTCGGCTCCACCGCTCGATCCAGTGTGTGAAATCATGGTCGCAAGAATAATTCAACAGTGCTTCGCTTCGCAAAATTGACCTCCTCCGCCTCAGAGCTCCAAATTGCCAAGAAAAACAAATGCAAATGAGCCCAAAACTCAGTTTTGGCCTTTAAATAGGCTTTTTGAGCCTGTACTCGTCCCCCCTAGGACAAGCGCTCTAGTTAGCACTCATCATGCCCTGGGATGAATACTAAACAGGAATTCATCCTGCCCTGGAATGAATACAGAGCAAAAATTTCAAAAATAGCAAAAACAATAAAAACTGCACAAAATGCACCAAAAACAAGCCCTAAAAGTGTCCGATTAGAGTGCTTTTGCACTTGAAATTACGGGCATGCAAAATAGATGTCGGGGTCACAAATCCTCACTCTCCTATTCCCTAAGAATGCTACCATAGCCAGACCGCTCCACGGGAAGATGAATTTTCGAGAATTTCATCCCCAAACATCATCACCAAAAGGGTCAAACCCCAACCAAAAATAGCAATAAACTTTCCAAACGAAGGCGCCTTTGTGCCTGACATTCTTGGCATCCAAAACAGATGTTGGGGTTACAAATTATCACTATCCTACTCCCTAATAAGGCTACCATAGCCGGACCGCTCCCCGGGAGGATGGATTCTTGACAATTTTAGCTCCAAAATGCGTCACAAAAAGGGTTCACACCCACCAAAAATAGGTTAGAATGTTCAAAAACTACTTTTGCATTCAATGGTAAACAACTGAAGGCACCCTTACCTAAGTCATCTTGGGTCAAGTGACTCGTCGCTTTTCTCATGTCGATCATTCCCTCATCGATTCGTCGCTTGAGGGGGTAGTCACACTTAGTTACCAATCAACAAAAACATACCTAATCAAGGAAATAACACACATTCAAAGGATCATTGACAAAGACAATCATGCCCCTGCTTGGGGCAGCAAAAAAGCAATAATCACAAGCTGATCAAACACTTGGCATTCATGAATCATGAACTCAAGGTTCCCACAGACAAAAGGTTGCACCCTTTGCCTATTCATGACTGATCAATGTCCAAGTTCAAGTAACACCTCACTGAACAAGGTTAACACTTGAATGAAGTTCCTTAGCTCGTCAAAAGCAAGGATTCAAGAATGTGTGCCCTTTCCATACTTGGGGCATCAAGAGTTGGTTAGGTTACTGAGAAACCCTAATCATTAGTGCTTTGGTTATCTATTTTTTCTCGGTGCTATGCCTTGCACAACGCTTCCCAAAAAGAGGCATCTATAGACACCAAAATAGCACCAATTCGATTATGTGACAACAAGCGATGATTGCATTGACACAAACAGACCCTAAGGAAGCCTCCAGAGGTTAAACAGTGGTCCTAACCACTTCCAAAAGAAGTTTTAGAGGTCAAAAGTCAATTTGGCACCTTTTTGGCACCTTGCTCTCTGCTCGTACCACCCAAGGATGAATACAAATTGGCATTCATCCCACCTAGGGATGAATAACAGCATTCACCCCAGGGTGTGGCGAATAGCAAGTTTGACTGAAAAAAAGACAAACCTCGACAACTCTGCCAGTTAACTGAGGCTTCAGGCCATGTAATTACAAGGAATAGCTTTTATTCAATAAGAGAGACTTCAGTCATGAATGTATTTATTTTAGAGACCTCATGCAAGGAGATTCTAAATAAGGGAATTAGCTTTTTCTCTAAAAATAGGACAATTAACTCAAGTGGCGCCCTCACATGCGCATTACAAACAAAGAGACCCTAGGTCTATAAATTGGTGAGTTCTCTCACCCAAAGGATATACAGAGAAGGAGCATTTGAGCAATGAAGTGCTGCCAATTTACATACCTACTTGCGATTTGTGCCTTCACATCCTTAATCTCTCATTCAAAAGGGAGGTTATTGGGTGATTATTGGAAACACGAATCCGGACCCAAAACCCGATTTTTGGCCACAATATTCCACAAAATTTGTCGACAACATCTCATAAGGAGTTTTGAACCCATCCCAAGTGGATTGGTGCTGAAACAGTGTCCCAAATAATGGGTATTCTGCCCCTGGGCGCCCCCCAAACTGTCACAGTCCTATTCGCCCCACCCCGGGATGATTAGAAATCTGTGATAGATTTCTCTGATAAGGGATCCCCTTGTCATATACCCCTAAAAATACCAAAATAACCTATCAGGGATCCATTAAAAATGATAGAAAACTTCACTGATGAAATGCAACCTTTAATCAAACTCAGCAATTCCTGATTAAATCTAAATTTCTCCATAAATTTTAACAGAAATTTCTAGGAAACATGGAAACTTGATCATAGGCCTTATCCATGTCAACTTCTAGAAGGGTACTTGGTTTCCCACTCCTATCCAAAGAGTATATTAGTTCATGAATTTCAATGATGCCATCAATAAGTTGTCTTTCTATCACATACCCACTTTGGGGCAAATCAATAATACCTAGAAGGTGGACTTTCAATCTATTTGCTAATCTTTTTGTAAGAATTTTTAGTAGTATATTTTAGAGGTTGATGGGTCTAAAATCCTTGAATTCCTTAGCACCTTTGGAATAAAATTTGACGCCTGGATTTCCTTCATGGCATTACAAATATCTTCTCCCAAAATGTACCAAAACCTTTGGAAAAAAATGGATAGGAATCCTTCCAGGTATGGAGCTTTGAGGCCCCCATTGAGAACACCACCTCCCTAATTTCCTCATCATTGAATGGGTCATAAAAAGCAGAGTTTATTTCTATCGAAATCAAAGTAGGTATATTTTGAAGAAGTCTCTTTCGTGAGTGGGTCCTTGTCTTCAATTACTCACAAGAGACCTTTGAAATACCTAACTGCTTCATTCCTAATGTCCTCAATATTTGTGAATATCATCCCATTGGTACAATGAATTTCTCTAATCCTGTTATTGCTTCTATACCTCAAGGTAGAGGAATGTTTTTTTTTTTGTGTTTTAATCTCCTTCCTAGAGCCAGAGAGATCTAGACTTTTGTTTCCATAGAATTTCCTCCTCGACCAATGAGTTATGATATTTTGATAATGGTCTATTTTCTCTGATTTGGTCCCTTTTCTCTACTTCCAATTATGCTACATCAACTTTGAACTCCGTTAATTGCTCGGATATCTCATTTTTCCTTCAAAATATGTATCCAAGGATAAATTTATTCCAAGTTTTAAAATTAGCCTTGAAAAATCTTAACTTAGACGCCACTTGGGAAATCAAAGAACTGGAGAAAGTCCGTGGCCATTTTCAATGAATTTAAACCATACATGTATAATAGGAGTTAGAACAAAAGTTAATAATTAACATAAAATACACAAGAAGTTGTAACAATAGTTTAAATAAAGGTAATTATCATTGAAGTTAAAATCAAAATTAACATGAATGACATTGGTATATTTTTATTTTTAGATGATTGACATAGAAAATTTGTGTAAACCTCCCTCCTTTTAGTAATACATATCAATGAACCAAATATTAAGATTCTAAACACCTCATATTCTAATAAACCCATTGCATATAAAAAACTATAATATTAAGCATAATGATTGACCTTTTTTTTATCTTAATTAAATTTTACATGTACATAACGTACAGTAGAGAACAACATAGTAGGCACATAACGTACAGTAGAGAACAACATACCTATCCTATTAGGTACTTTTGCAGCTAGTATGGAGGTGGAGGAGGGGGGGACTTGTAAGAGTAGTGATGTGCAGGTGATGGGCACACATGAGATTTTGAGTGTGGAGGTGGAGAAACTAGCACTGGTTTTGGATGGGTAGGAGTTACCACAGGAGGGGGGTGATATTCCACTGTTAAGTACTATCGAGGCCTATTACTTTATTATCCGAATATCATGCAATATCTGTTGATATTGATCTCTTTCTATGTTTTCTAAGCAGAAGTACATGTGACTTTGTTTGAAAAGAAAATGGCCAGCATTTGGTGTTCGATTAAAAGATTGTTTCAATGACATACACAGTTGATTTATTGAAACAAAGTCACATGTGCTTCTGCTTAGAAAACAAAGTCTCAACATACATTGATATCTCTTTCAACAAATTTGTGGCTTCCTAACAGTCGTAAATTTCATTATCAGGGTTTTGATCATGTGCTTTTACGTTATTAAATCCTGAGGGATGCTATTCAATGGATCTAGTCATATTTCTGTAGTGGATACAGAAATTATAGGTCAAAAGTTTTGAAAACGATATAGTGTTTGCTCACTAACACATGATTAGTTTTCTCAATCTTCCATCAAACTTCCTGGAGTTCTGGCTTATTGCAAGTTTTCCTTCACTATAATGTAATATTTTTGCTATTGTTGGTAATGCTCTAAACTACTTGATTTTTGTTTTTTTCATGGCATCGGAGGTGACCTGATCTTCTATCTATTCAACCTACAACTCGCTAAAAATAATCGAAAGGATCACAATTGCATAACTCGTGAAGTCGGTAGATAAGCAGGACGCTATATTCCAAACAATTCAAATTCACATTCAACACGCTGCCTATGTTTCATTGTATCTATAGCTTAATTTTGTTAGAAGTCGACCTGTCAAAGGAACATTGAAAGAAAGATTTAAATATCTGATAGTTTAATTAAAATATATTTAATTGAGTTATTATTATTATTCAATCTAAAAGAATATTTATTTTTATTTTGAATGAAAGGACCTTATATTAATTGGAAATAATCACTTTCATACAAAAAGGTTGGGTGGAATTAACACACCACGTGGCACACACCCAAAAAATTACAGGATCACATGGATCAACTCTAAAGCCAATATTACATCGGTCCTAGTAAAAGAAAAGAAAACAAAACAAAGACAAGTGTATGCAAGCACTGGTGCAATTGGAATCAAGCAAACATCCCATTCACTAGAGGTGCGGAATTGGACTACAGTGAAGACCAATGATGCTAAGAAGTTGGAGCAG
>JAQPPZ010008206.1:0-14189 GCA_028583015.1 Wollemia nobilis
TGAAAGCACGAGATTCCGGGCAAAGGAAACACCAAGTGCGATTGCATTCAAAATCAAGTACGCTTAAGTCCTAGAAATGTAAATTGCATGAAATGGAAAAGAAACACATTGGAAGAGACACAAGCAAATAGAGAAAACACAGCCCTTTCATTAATATCCCTTGATCTCTGTTACAATGACGTCTCCTCCCTTTTCAGGGGCTAGGAGCGCAAATAGAGTTTGATTACAATCACTGAATGATTCCTCTTTCCGCGTGCCCACGATTGCAATGGGCGGGCCAAGATGATGCCGTCGCTGATGTCGATGAGTTCTTCACCTCTGCTGCTTCTCCTGCGAACAAAGAAATGACCAAGATGTCAGTAGCACCTGCTGCAAATGAAAAGCGTTTGCTCTCTAAAACTAACGAAATATGCATGTAAATATTTGCCTGAAACAGTGAATACAGTGAATCCAAATTGCTTCAAAACTTGACAGAAGGTAAGAAAAGTTACCAGAAGGCCACTGCCACTGAGGCAGCTGGCCAATCCACCTTCAACTGGAATTCGTCCCTGGGCAGGACGAATTCTGACTGCAATTCGTCCCTGGGTGGGACGAATTCTTCTGTGTTGAAGAAACCGACCTGCTGTTGCTCCAATGTCGGATCCCGAGACCTGCAAAACGCCCGCAAACAGGGGGGTTATGTAATTGGGGCCATTTTGGGACGACCCAGATGGTCGGATTTTCCCAATTTGGCCTCCACCCTCGGGAATTTGACCTTGACACCTGCAAGTTAGCGAAACGACAAAGCAATACAAAACATCCTAGAATCGGACCAAAAGTTACAAAATTGCAGCTATGGATTAATCAAACCTAATAACACAAAATGCAATCTAAAAAATAATCTAAAATGCTCAAAAACTAAAAATAGGACTTGGGAGGTGCGGGGGTGCCCAAGTGGGCCTCCCACCGTTGGCACTCGATTTTGGAGCCAATCCACCGGGGATGGGCCCAAAACCTTTTAGGATTGGGGGGTCGGCGAATTGGTTGGTTCTGGTGTCCATGCGTTGGATTTGGGTAAGGTTCGAGCTTCCAAAGGCCACCCAACAACCTCCCTTGCAAAAGAGATTGGTGGATGTGGGAAGGTGAACCAAAAGGGATGCAAGTGGGTCTTCAATTCGGCAGCACTTCGTTGCTTGAAAACTCCTTCAACTTGTATATTTTGGGTGAGAAAAGTCCCACCTTTTATAGACCCATGGGGTCTCTTTTGGGAGGGAAGCACAAATGCCATGTGTTGGCCATAGGCGCCATGTGGCAGTCTTGTCTTCCCATGAGGGAGGGGAGTCCTCCATTGACTTGAGCTTTGATAAATGCCTTTTGTGAAAGTCTTCTAACGGCCCCTCTGTCCACCTACACACGCGTGCAAGGCAGGAGTCCTTAACTGACTGTTCTGGGCTGCCACTTGGCACCATTTGCCTTTTTGCCCGTTAAGCTTAGAATTCGTCCCACCCAGGGACGGATTCAGAATTCGTCCTGGGGTGGGACGGATTCTATTTTGAATTCGTCCCTGGGTGAGACGAATACTCGGCAAAGTGTCCAAGTGTGCCAAATTGCTTCTTGACCTTACAAAATTGCTATGAAAGTGGTTAAGACCACTTGTTTAACCTCCGAGGGCTGCCCCGGGGGCTGTGTTTGTCAAAGCGATCGGTGTTTGCAGTCACATAATCGGATTGGTGCTGTTTTGGTGTCTACGAGATGCCCCTTTTTGGGAAGCGCTGCGGGTGACGCGATGCTTGAGCAAAAATAGATAACCAAAGCACTAATGATTAGGGTTTCTTGGTAACCTAACCAACTTTTGATGCCCCAAGTATGGAAAGGGCATGCATTCTTGAATCCTTGCTTCTGACGAGCTAAGGAATTTGATTTCAAGTATTAACCTATTTTGGTGAGGTGTGACTTGAACTTAGACATTGATCAATCATGAACAAGTGAAGGGCGTTTTTATCCTCAGGGGGAACCTTGTGTTCATGATTCACGAAATGCCAAGTGTTTGATTGATTTGATTGTTGCTTGTTTATCGCCCCAAGCGGGAGCGTGATTGTCTTTGTCAATGATTCTTTGAATGCATGTCGTTTTCCTTAATTGGGTGTGTGATTGTTGGTTGGTGACTAAGTGTGACTACCCCCTCAAGCGACGAATCGATGAGGGAATGACCTTCGTGAGAGAAGCGACGAGTCGCTTGACCCAAGATGACTTGTGCAAGGTGTGCCTTTAGAGGGTTTACCGTTAAGCGTGTGCAATTTTTCCAACATTTGGACCTGTTTTTGGTGGGTGTTAACCCTTTTGGTGATGCCGTAATGAGGTGAAATCATCGAAAATCTAACTTCCCGTGGAGCGGTCCGGCTATTGTAGCCTTCTTGGGGAAGTAGGAGAGCGATAATTTGGACCTCGACATCGATTTTCTTTGCCTAGAGGTTAAGTGCGAGAGCACTTATGTCCGGCAATGCTTTTTGCTTGTTTGTTTTTGTTGAATTTTTTCTTGTTTTTGTTGTTTTTGTGACACCATTTGGGGATTAAATTTTCGAAAATCCGTCCTCCCGTGGAGCGGTCCGGCTATGGTAGCCTTCTTAGGGAGTAGGATAGTGATAATTTGTGGACCCCTGATGTCGATTTGCTATGCCAAGAGGTTAAGTGCAAGAGCACTTGTGTCGCAATGTTTATTGCTTTTGTTGTTTTGATTTTCTTGTTGTTTATGAGTGGGCTTTGACCCTTTTGTGATGTCATTTGGGGATGAAATTGTCAAAAATCTATCTTCCCGTGGAGCGGTCCGGCTATGGTAGCCTTCTTAGGGAGTAGGATAGCAACAATGTAGACCCCGACATCGATTTTCTATGCCAAGAGGTTAAGTGCAAGAGCACTTGTGTACGGCAATGTTTATTGCTTTTTGTTTTTGTGTTGCATTTATTTGTTGTTTTTGTTGTTTTGATTTTCTTTGATCTTGTGCATGATGGTTGATGAATATGGATGTATGCATGTTGATTTATTTTGATGGATGCATATGCTATGATGAATGCAAATGGTTTTGATTTATATGTGATATGCAGATATGAAATGGATGAATGGGGTTTGTGATGTTTGGCTATGGCACCATAGACTGTTTAGAACTCTGTTATTTTGTTTTTAGGCGATTGTTGTGATGTATGACTTTGTATGTATACATGTGGTTTTCCTATTTTTTTATTTTTTTTGATGGTATTTGCAAAGATGAAAAGTAGCGCAGTTGGTTTAGAAATGTAGCTAAGGTTTTACGAGACTCAGACGGTTTTAACTCACTAGCCATGATTGTACTTTATCTTACAAGACTTTTGACCAAGGTATGAATCGGACTTGTTTTTGACCAAGTTATTTCACATCCCTGTGTGTGCAATTGAGTTCATTTAGTGGTATTTGTTAGGATACCGCCAGTGCCAGATGGGCTTTCAACCGAACTTGTACTGAGGATCACCTAATTAGCTCCACGAATTCCTTTGTTGTATGTACTAAGATTAATCTGCGGTGTAATCCAGGATGCCATAAGCTAGCTCATCCACATGCAAACATTGATCTGTACGCAAGTTAATGTGACAGATATATCGTCATGCGGGAGGTTTACTTATGTTACCGATAGGCTATCAACCAAATTGGTACTGAAGCTTGCCTTATGACCTATAGAATGCTTAGAGTTCCAGGGATTCAAGGTCAACTCCCTTCTTTTCTTCAATTGTATTGGGATACTTGCTCATTGTAGTGATGAGATCACTGTTTATTTTGATTTGTTTTTCTTTCGAGCAAGGGATTGGGGTATGGAGTGATGAAAATCACTATTGTTTGTGCCTTTTGATGTGTGCACTGTATTTTGTCAAATTTGGAGTTTTGACATTTTGCAAATTTTTGTGTTTTGCAACTATTGAGAACTTTAGGGATTCTTAGGGAATTGGGTAGGGAGGATGCTTGTCCTTTTGCCAACTCTCAGCATTCTAGGGGTCATTCGCACAGGGGGATGAGCAAGATAACCGTTTCGCTTGTGGTGACCTAGATTATTTTGCAGGTTTCGTCTTTCGTTCACACAATTTGGGAATTTTTAGTGTTTTGATTTGTGTTGGGATGTTACGTAACAAGGTGTATTTCAAGTATGACTCTACCTTCGTAAAATCTGTTCGACTTGATACACTACATGGCTAAAGAGGAAAATGATGACTGAATCACCGAAACTCTTGGTACATTCCCAGACCACTGACTGTAGTGTGGTAAAAGTTATGCATGGTGTTTTTGTTGTTTTTGTAAAATGGAACAGTGTGGAACAAGATGGACTATCAGAGCTATTACAGCCTATGGTGCCTTTGACCTATATGACTACAAATATGCAATGTATGGATGCAATGCTTAATGCAGCTATATATTTTTGTAATTTTGATGGATTGTTTTTGGTGAAGGTGAAGATGAGGTGCGAGAATATGAATTTTATTATGAATTTGAGTATGCCTAGAATTGAGATGCAAATATTTGTTGTTTTTGATGATTTTTGTTGTTTTGTTTTTTGAATTTCTTGATTTTTTTGACCAAGCGATTGCGATAATCGTTGGAGCTTTTTGGGTTGACCAAGAGATTGCGATAATCCTTGGAGCTTTTTGTTGACCAAGAGATTGCGATAATCCTTGGAGCTTTTTGGTTGACCAAGAGATTGCGATAATCCTTGGAGCTTTTTGGGTGACCAAGAGATTGCGATAATCCTTGGAGCTTTTTGGAGTGACCAAGAGATTGCGATAATCCTTGGAGCTTTTTGGATTGACCAAGAGATTGCGATAATCCTTGGAGCTTTTTGGGTGACCAAGAGATTGCGATAATCCTTGGAGCTTTTTGGGTGACCAAGAGATTGCGATAATCCTTGGAGCTTTTTGGGTGACCAAGAGATTGCGATAATCCTTGGAGCTTTTTGGTTTGGATTATGGTTCTTCAGGGGATAGAGGTACCCCTAGCTTGATGGTCTTTGCACTCCGGATCTGGCTCTAGAGGTATGGGCATGAATGGATCGGCCCTATGCACGGAGATGAGGACAAGGTCCGCCCGCGGCACTGATGTTGCTATGATGTCTCTTGGTGGAAGTTGCTCTTTGTGTGCCCAAAGTGGTGGATGTAATGCTTGGTCCCACTGTGGTGGGTTAACGCGCCACTCATGCCCTAGTATTATGTTTATCTGTTGACATGCTTCCTCAATTTTTATGGGATGTCGATGTTGTCTTATGTGATTGCTGTGGGCTATGTCTGTTTCATCCTCACCTTCGGACAATGTGTATAGCTCATCAGAATCTATAGATTCTGAGACATGGAGGACTGCATCATCAGGTAGCCCTATGGTTAAAGGTTGATCCTCTTCGAAAGGAGCCTTATGTAAGTTGGGCCTTGGGAGCTCCAAAATCTTGGTCTCTACCAACTCTAAGTGCTCTAGTGCTTTGCATGTATCGGGAGATTTGAACTCCTCCTCTTTGGTTGGTTCTTGTTGAGGAACTTGGGGCTTATGGAGGGGTGGCCGGATGGCACCCCCATGCCTTGGTAGGGCGAGTTCATCCCGCTCTTCTTCGCGCTCCGATTCCTTAGAGGCTTCTTGATGAATTTCTAAGGGTGGCTCATAAGCCCGGGTGGATGTCTGAGGAAGGCACCCGTCATTGGTTATAGGAGCGGCCTCCCATTCATGTCTAGGAGGCGTCGGGGGTGGTGCTTCAGGAATCGGGAGAGTAGCTTCCCGCTCCTGTCTAGGAGGTGTTGGGGGTAGCTTTTGATGAGGTCGCGATGACCTATCTTCCCCCCATGGGTTGTGCCACTCAAAATATTTTGTCTTATGCATGTGAGGGGTTGGAGTCTTCTCTTGTGGTGCTTCGGGAATCGGGGAGTAGCCTCCCGCTCCTGTCTAGGAGGTGTTGGGGGTAGCATTTGATGAGGTCGCGATGACCTGTCTTCCCCCATGGGTTGTGCCACTCAAAATACTTTGTCTTATGCATGTGAGGGGTTGGAGTCCTTTCTTGCATAGTGTGTTGGAACAGCTCATCCTTCTGGCGCTGAAGGTGCTCTTCGTTAATATGGTACGGTTCCTCTAACGGTAGTCGTTCGAGCTCAAGTTGCGTGAGTTGCTTGAGATGTGTGATATATTCGGCAGATTCTACGATAGTTGGTCCCACCGCCTCATGTCTAGAAGGCCTAGACGCCTCTCTTAGATAAAAATCTCGGTCGTAGTGATCCAAGATCTCTATAGGACACATCCCTCTGTTAGGGGTAGCAACATTCTCTCGGGGCTTTGGCCTCAGTGAGTGGTCCTGATAGATAGCAGGTGCGAAGGCGTATTGCTCCCGCACGGTATATTGCTCTCGAGGAAGGTAGATGTCTTCCTCGTGCTCTCTTTCATAAGTGAAAAGGGGGTGGACGGAGCTATCTCACCCAAGAGCCTTGTGCTCTGGATTTGTCTTTGTAGTCCTGACAACTAGTGGGGGTGGAGGGGTAATGTAATCATGTGGTTCCTCCCATCGAACCCTATGTTGACCTAGCACTTCATCGTGCGATGACCGCTCATAGCGAGCATCTAAGGGAGCTCTCTTACGACTATACCCCTCATGGAAGGGTGTGTGTTGAATGCTATGCTGAATAGGAGTGCTCCTCGAAGAGGTGTCCCTGTAGTCCCTTTCCTTTAAGGTGTGGAGGGGACTGCATTGTGTGTTAGGTCGCCAAGGTGGTATGACCAAATCCTTGGGATTGTAATGGAGGTGACTCGTGCCTCCTGGGACATCCCCCATAGCCTTCGCCCGTGATTGGGCTTGGCTACGGGTTAGCACCATGACGATGTCTCTCTAAAAACCTTAAAAATTGAAATGAGTTAGATGGGGCCCAAAATTGGCGTGTGCATCCCTCTTATAGTAGATAAGACAAAAATGAAGTTTCAAGCCCTAGCTCTGAATACATTAGGAGATATTGACATCCGAACAGCTCAAAAAGTGCATAGAATTACGTGCCCAATTTTAAAACCTAATTTCGGGGCACTAGATGATGGAATTTGGCCCCGAAAACTGACTTTTTTGGGCAAATAGGATTCTAGGGAATCATATTTGTTTAAAATTATCCCAACTAACTCCCTGTAAAATTTCAAGTCAATCGGAGCTACGGTTGAGAAGTTATGGCCCCGACAAGATGCACTAAAATTTAGGGAAAAATGTAAGATTTCCCATATTTTGTTGGATGGTCCTGCATCACTTATGGGCACATTTGGGGTGCTTTTGGGTTGACCAAAGGGTTCATGGACACCTTTGGGGCATTTTGGAGTGACCAAGCGATTACGGGAATCCTTGGAGCTTTTTGGAGAAAATGACAAAATGCGTAGATTTTTTTATCTTTGTTTTTAATGATTTTTTTTTGTCTACACTAAACAGAATTAAACACACACATTCACAAAACCGTGATTATCTCTTTTAAGGATTCTTGGTGTGCCCTAGACTGGTTTAGTGCATTTTGGTGTTTTGTTTTGTTTTTGTAGGTTTTGTAGAACGTTTAAATGCATCATGTAGGCTCTTATAACTCCCAAAAGGTCGCCCCTTCAATATACCAACCGAGGCCGATATACCAACCTCTCTATATACCCGCCCTTACGAGAGGGAGACTATAGGTACGTGAGAGCAGAAGGTACGTGGTACGTAGGCGGTACGGAAGGGGGATTGTCCTGTTAATGGCACCTACCATAGAAAACTTATCCTCGCGCGCATGGGAATCACCCCAGCTACGCTCGGTCTGTCTTCGTCAGGATTTACGCCTAACAACGAGTTGACAATCGGGAAATGGATGCAAATCAAGCCAAGGTGGTGATGAAATCCACCAATGGTCTTGATCAAGGGCTGGGGTCTTACGACCAGCTCCTTGGTTTAAAATTGTTTCGTGATGTGTGTGGGATTCGTTTTATTCAACAAAAATGAAACAAGCATACATGACTTTTCCTAATGCAATGCAAGCTAAAATGAAAACAGTCAAAGAAATAGAAACAGAAACAAAAAATTTAACGAGAGATGATAAAAATCCCTACCTCTTCTCTCGCTCGCTCCAGTTGTCTTCGAATTTCTGCTCCGAAAATCTGCGAGACAGGAATTCGTCCCTCTGGGAGACGAATTGCAGAACAGAATTCGTCCCTCCCAGAGACGAATTTGAATTCGTCCCAGGGTCAGACGAATTGCAGAAAAGAATTCGTCCCTGTCAGAGACGAATAGCAGTCTGCAACAAAAAAAAAATGTACCTGTCAAGCACAAACACAAAACTTTGATCAGTTTCTATGATTTTAAAAACCAGGGAACAGAGTCCCACCGTGATCGCCACTGAAAGCACGAGATTCCGGGCAAAGGAAACACCAAGTGCGATTGCATTCAAAATCAAGTACGCTTAAGTCCTAGAAATGTAAATTGCATGAAATGGAAAAGAAACACATTGGAAGAGACACAAGCAAATAGAGAAAACACAGCCCTTTCATTAATATCCCTTGATCTCTGTTACAATGACGTCTCCTCCCTTTTCAGGGGCTAGGAGCGCAAATAGAGTTTGATTACAATCACTGAATGATTCCTCTTTCCGCGTGCCCACGATTGCAATGGGCGGGCCAAGATGATGCCGTCGCTGATGTCGATGAGTTCTTCACCTCTGCTGCTTCTCCTACGAACAAAGAAACAACCAAGATGTCAGTAGCATCTGCCGCAAATGAAAAGCGTTTGCTCTCTAAAACTAACGAAATATGCATGTAAATATTTGCCTGAAACAGTAATTACAGTGAGTCCAAATGGCTTCAAAACTTGACAGAAGATAAGAAAAGTTACCAGAAGGCCACTGCCACTGAGACAGCTGGCCAATCTACCTTCAACTGGAATTCGTCCCTGGGCAGGACGAATTCTGACTGTAATTCGTCCCTGGGTGGGACGAATTCTTCTGTGTTGAAGAAACCGACCTGCTGCTGCTCCAATGTCGGATCCCGAGACCTGCAAAACGCCTGCAAACAGGGGGGTTATGTAATTGGGGCCATTTTGGGACGACCCAGATGGTCGGATTTTCCCAATTTGGCCTCCACCCTCGGGAATTTGACCTCGACACCTGCAAGTTAGCGAAACGACAAAGCAACACAAAACATCCTAGAATCTGACCAAAAGTTACAAAATTGCAGCTATGGATTAATCAAACCTAATAACACAAAATGCAATCTAAAAAATAATCTAAAATGCTCAAAAACTAAAAATAGGACTTGGGAGGTGCGGGGGTGCCCAAGTGGGCCTCCCACCGTTGGCACTCGATTTTGGAGCCAATCCACCAGGGATGGGCCCAAAACCTTTTAGGATTGGGGGGTCGGCGAATTGGTTGGTTCAGGTGTCCATGCGTTGGATTTGGGTAAGGTTCGAGCTTCCAAAGGCCACCCAACAACCTCCCTTGCAAAAGAGATTGGTGGATGTGGGAAGGTGAACCAAAAGGGATGCAAGTGGGTCTTCAACTCGGCAGCACTTCGTTGCTTGAAAACTCCTTCAACCTGTATATTTTGGGTGAGAAAAGTCCCACCTTTTATAGACCCATGGGGTCTCTTTTGGGAGGGAAGCACAAATGCCATGTGTTGGCCATAGGCGCCATGTGGCAGTCTTGTCTTCCCATGAGGGAGGGGAGTCCTCCATTGACTTGAGCTTTGATAAATGCCTTTTGTGACAGTCTTCTAACGGCCCCTCTGTCCACCTACACACGCGTGCAAGGCAGGAGTCCTTAACTGAGCGATTCGGGCTGCCACTTGGCACCATTTGCCTTTTTGCCCGTTAAGCTTAGAATTCGTCCCACCCGGGGACGGATTCGAAATTCGATCCTGGGGTGGGACGGATTCTATTTTGAATTCGTCCCTGGGTGAGACGAATACTGGGCAAAGTGTCCAAGTGTGCCAAATTGCTTCTTGACCTTACAAAATTGCTATGAAAGTGGTTAAGACCACTGTTTAACCTCTGAGGGCTGCCCTGGGGGCTGTGTTTGTCAAAGCGATCAGTGTTTGCAGTCACATAATCGGATTGGTGCTGTTTTGGTGTCTACATATGGTATATAGGAGCATGTTTTTGTTTGGTACGGAGACTGCTAACTAGTGGAAGCATGCAGTTTAAGTTGGGTTGGTATGAGGTCCTATTGTTGTGTCCTCTTTTTTTTTCTTTTGTCCGAAGAAGCGTTAGATGTTTGTCGTAAATCTAGCGTGGTTGGTACCCTGACATAAAATGAAATTGTAGATTATTTAGTTTGAGTGCAATACACAGAAACAATTTCATCCTGCCAATGCTGATCCGAAGAGCCAAGCTTGGGTAGATCTCATTTTCAGTGGTTACAATAGGAATGGGAGACACGCATAAAAAGGTCCACATGCCGATTAGCATGTAAACGCGTAGACATTGCGCAAATAGAAATCGGTGGGCGTCAACAACACAAGAGTCGGTTGTCTGGTTGCATACCTCTTAACGACATGGGAGAAATCTAATGATTCTCACGCTCTCCACGCATTTTCGTGAATAAAACTTTTGTAACGTTTTACAACCACCTCTAATTCTCTTCAATTGATGTTACAGCGCACCATAACACCCAGTTGTGATCAACAGATCGCCGTTAGACTCACGGATTGAATACCAAGTCACCATAACGCCCAGTTGAGATTAACAGATCGCCGTTAGACTCACGGATTGAATACCAAGTCACATTCTTGGTATGCAGAGCATTCTAGTTAAGTCATATTTCCATTTTCACCCTTTTTGGAAGTCGCGCGCTCGCAACCTTAAACTTTAGCTACAAGCATTTCCAACATCATATTAAGGCTGTTGTTTTCTGATTCGAGGCATGTTACTTTCAGTGACCACTAAGAAAATCAACTTTCTAATCCCCATTATATCCATTTGTGCTTTAAATCAATAATAACACCTTTAAACCAGCATCATTATTGCTTTCCTTTCTTATCCATTTGCCTTGTAAATCAATAATACCTGCATCAGCCTTCCTTTCATTTCAAATTTCCTTTTAAACCAGCATCATTATTGGTTTCCTTTCGTATCCATTTGTCTTGTAAATCAATAATACCTGCATCAGCCTTCCTTTCATTTCAAATTTCCGTTTACTAGTAGTGAAGGCCCTTAGTCCTTGCAAGACTATCCTTTTTCTCTATGTGACAAGTAAAGCGAAGTACCTTCTCTTATATCAATGCATATGTAACCTTTCTAATTCAGGTTATAAATAAATATTTTATAATGTGAAATATAAAATATTATGTCGTAGAAGCAAAGTAATGTTTTTCTATATTTTATAATTATGTTTTTATTTATTAATGTACTATAAAATACATTTTCTTTAATGTTTTTAAAAATTATTTAATAAGCATTATGAAAATGTTTTGCAATGTAATTTTCATATAAATAATAATTTTCTATCATTTGACTCAAGAACCATATTGTTTTAAGAAAAAAAATAAGTGCTCTTGTTCAGGAGAATAAATCTCATGATTTAACACATTTTGATCATTTTAAAAATTAAATTTGTAATAACCATCTTATATTTCACATATGGAATGTATCATTATTTGTGTGTTGGTGCTTAAAAGTGAATCACTTGATTTCGAAGCTAGACCTGCAAATGTAACACCAAGGAAATAATTTCACCTAATCCAAGCATGTTTTATGAAATTTTAACAATCATGCATGATCTATTGTCAAATGATTTATTTTACATGTAAGCTAATAAGCTTAGAAACTCTTTTAAAACAATTTAATTAACTTTGTCATAAAATCTACTTGGAAATTAATTATTATTCTTTTGGTAATGGATATAGGGGAAATTAGAGATCATAGTGACAATAACAACATGAGTAGTTGAACATGCAAGGATTCAAACCACATGAGTAGTTGAGTTTATAGAGTCTTTGAATGGACTGTTGGATCAGCATTGATATTTTCAACATCCATGACTACTTGACAATTTAGAAATTTTTATAATAAGAGAAAATTGATTATCACAGTTCTTACTTTATGGGTGATGAATCATGGGTATAAGAAACGAATGTACATAATAAAATTACTAGGTTTTTACCAAGTAATGGGCATAAGAAACAAATATACATAATAAAATTACAAGATGTTTACTAGGTGATTATGTCGTATTAGCAACATCTAGTGAGTAAACAATTATTGCAAGAATTAATTTCATGTATTTCATCCTTGATAAAGATGTACCTCTAGAGAATGCATTGGATATTACATCTTAAAAGGACCAACAACCATTAATACAAAGGGAAGAGAGATAACAAATATTGTGTATTGTAACATCTTGATGATATTATGATTTTTCCATTTAGTCTCAAGTGAAGAAACCACGCACTAATATCATAATGTAGTGTTTTTTTCATACCATAATAAAAACCATAAAATTCAAAGTGTAATGGATGCCACAAGGTTGATATTTAGGATATAAAAAGTATTAAATATTTTATCGTAGCTAGTAATTTTGGTTTATTTAGTTGCTTAGTAACGTCACATTTAATTAATACTTGATTTAATTCCTAAACACCAAAAATAAAATATTTAATTAACACACCTTATGACTCCCTAAACTATTCCACACATTGCCCTTTTAATATCACCTAGCCTCAAAACAACTTTCATTTTTCAAAATCTTTGGTAGATTTAACTCAAAAATTGCATACCTTGATGTTTGGCCCACATTATAAAAATGTTTGCACGAGTCTCAACAACCAACGCCCAAGCTTGAACCTACAACCTTTTCCACCACAATGCCCTAGCCTAAGGATAGGCTTCCACCTGGGCTACATGACCACACGAAAATGAAATGACACTCTATCCTATACAACGTTTGCTTCTCATGAATTTCATCAAAAATAAAAAGTCATTTCCTCCTTTGCAAAACAACTTGCATGGCATTTAAAATTGAGACCAACCATTCGTAAGCACCTTATCCAAGCCTCAACTATTGTTTGTGCTTGCCAACACTTTGGAATTATCCTCACGCTCTCCATTATTTTCAAAAATATCCTACTCGAATAATTTGCTTGACTTATGCTTGGTCTTTGCCCCTCACGAATGATACACACAAATTATCTTTTCACTTAGGCATTCGAATACAATCAACCTTTGGAAATAAAAAATCATTTCCTTTAAATTCTCGTTCCTTTGGTTTAAAAATATCGGCCCTCTCTTGCTTTCGAATATGAATCCGATGTGGAACTTTGGTGCCATAAATTAGTTTAAATTAAAATTGTAACTTTTGTTAAAATATTTTAATTTAAATAATTTAAAAAGAAACCTTTGCAACCCTTTTATAAATTCTCAATAAACCTTGTCGAGGATTTTTTTTTAATGATTTATTGGACCCAATTATTATAATATTAAAAAATATTATAGTGATATTTGTTCTTCTTTTTAAACCATGGTCTCTTCTTTCTGACTAATTTGCTTGCTTTTGGGATGAACTTTGCCATGATCAATTTCAACCATATCAACCATAAAATAATATTCCTACCATACAAAGTGCACTCTAACATCAACCTTTTGACATTAAACCTTTTGACATCAATGAAAACACAACTTACTCAAAATTTCCAACGATATCCCCTTTTTATTTGATGGCAACCCTTTTCCTTAATCATTCTTTTTTTCTTTTTCTAATTTTGCTCCCCTTGGAAAACTGCTCCTCCTGATTGAATGCTCTCTCTCTAACTCAAATCTCTCCCCCTGTGTCATAAATGGCAAGGGGACTCCTTCGGGACTAAATATAAGACTCTTAGCTTATCCCCCTCGCCACCTACTCTCCTTGAGGTGATTAATTTTGGGGTGGGAGTAAACTTACTTCCAGCATACAATGCTATTTTCCTTTGTCAACCTGCGTTATCAACATACCCTTTTGAGTATCCTTATTCTTTCTTGTCTCTGTAAGCTCTAAAAACTTTGTTCTGCACCACTTGGTCGTATGCCCATCATTATTGCACTTATAACACTTAATTTTGTAGTTCCTAGAAGGTGCAAATATCTTGAAGTTCCTCCTAGCAATGCCATACCTATTTCTGTCATGAACCCTATAACGAATTTCTTTATGACAAAATCGATTTCAAGAGTAGAAATACCCTTGAAATAAATGTCCATATTGAAGTTTCTC
>JAQPPZ010008207.1:0-15143 GCA_028583015.1 Wollemia nobilis
TAACAACTTGGAATTATGCATTTATCACTTGATAAGACTTTTTTTTTAACAAGCTCACACACACCCTATCATATTTGAGCTTGGATCTCCCGAAAGAGAGCCCAAATCCCAAACCACTATGGTGTCCCACATGGACTTGATAAGACTTAAACTTGGTTTTCTTCATTAAAAGTTAAAGTATTTAACTAATTAAAATTATAATAACATAGTGGTGTTATAACAACTTGGAATTATGCATGTATTATTTAATCAGACTTAAAATTGGTTTTCCTCAAAAGTTAATGTATTTAACTAATTAAAATCATCCCATTTGATAAGTTTTTTTTTTCAACAGGCTATATGAGATTGAAACAAGTCCTACCCACAACACATCATGGCCATATAGTGGTATTACAATATGTGTTTGGGGACTTTGGTCAGAAGGGTTTATAGAGGGTTTACGGCAAGATACTGAAGCAGGACTGAAGCAGAGCACGGGGATACTGAAGCAGAGCCGATAGAACGAAGAATATTTGAACTGTACACTCCAGACAAGAAATATCAGCACAAAAAAAAATTAAAGGGTTTGCGGCAAAGGGTTTTTGGCAGAGCAAAGAGGGTTTGCGGCGGAGTATTGTATTAAACATCTATTTCATCGGGTAAGCATATTTTTTTGTCCTCTTTCGATTTATAAAACAATTTAAGTAGGTAGGAGAAATACATTCGTTATAGGGGTTTGTGGCAGAAGGTTTTATTATCAGCAAGGGTTTGCAGCAGAGGGTTTGCAGAGCAAGAGGGTTTTATTACACATTTATTTCAACGGATCAATAGTACATAGGGTTCGGCTATAAAGGGTTTGAAAATGGAAGAAGGGAAGCAACAATTGCAAGAACCAATATATGTCAATGAGAAACAGTATTGGAGGATATTAAGGCGTCGACAAGCACGAGCAAGGGCAACAACAATGAAAAGGGCATATCAAAAAATAACAATAAAAAATATTCTACCACATAAACATGTGGAGAATAAGGAACAATCAAAGGCAAATCACCAAAATGAGTTTTCAGATGAGGAAGAAACTTACAGTCCGACAACTACACCACTCATGTGGGCACCAAGACTTTGTGTGCAAGAGCTAATGAAGATGAAAGAGAAACTTGAAAGCATGGAAAGGAGGGAGAAATTAAGAGAAACTAAATCAGATGAGGTTATAAACACCATTCGAAGGCTGGAAAAAGAAAACAACCAGCTCAAGGAGCAAGTGTCAAAGCTACAAAACCTAGCAAACATGGGTCAACGTGAATGGCATGTCCTCAAACAAGCCATCCATCCCCCAATCAATGATGCAATAGAGGTGGAAAAAACAAATGCAAATCAAATAAAAGAGGTAAAGAAAACACTCCAAAACATTGAAACAAGAGAAAATGAGCTACGAAATGAATTAGCAAAGACAAAGACATGGTCTCAAGTAGTAAAAGAACCAATCAATCAACAAAAAGAGTTGATAGAGAAGCAAGTAAAAATTCAAATAACATAAGAGAAAGAAAGACATGAGAAGTTAACAAATATAATCATCAAAGGGTTGAAAGATTATGGGGACAGGGAAGACACAAATCGTTTAACCAGGAACTTCTTGTCAGATCGGTTACAATGGAAGGGTCAGATAAAAAAAGTAAGCATAATTGGCAGGCTGAGAGAAGGAGGCAGAGATAGACATATTCGGGTCACATTGATGAGCTACGAGGATAAAATAAGGTTACTTAGAAACAGAGGCATGCTGAGAGGGTCACAATTTTATTTAGATGATGACCTAACATTTTTACAGCAAGAAGAAAGAAATAAGGAATGGGAAAAGGTGAGGGCAGCAAGGAATGAAGGGAAACAGCATATTTAAGAAATGGAAAGGCATACATCACATCTAAACAAATCCAAAATAAATAGGGAGTATGGCCCGCCCGGGAACATCTTACAATGGTAAGTTGGAACTGTAGAGGTTTCCCTTGGAGAAGAGGACCCGGGTTAGGGCCCATTGCTAGAGACAAAGATATAATCATATTGACAGAAACACATGAACACGATGGATGTAGGACTCCGAAATTTGTGGGATACAAAAAAATAGCAAGATGGAATAAAGCAAACAGAAAATGGCAAAGGGCATGGGGGTATTATGGTTTTAATAAAAGAGGAATGGGATAGGGTCATTAAAATTGAAAAACAAGATGAAAACAAACAATACATTTGGATAAAGATCCTAGAAAATAAGTCAGTTATTAGCATAGCAACATGTTATTTTGCTCCCAAGAATTCTAAATTCTATAAGAAACATGACCTTAACAGAGAAGACCCATACTCCTCCCTAAAAAGAGACATTTCAATATACAGTAAGTTGGGAGATATTATATTAATTGGAGATTTCAATGCAAGGACAGCAAATAAGCAAGCTAACATTCTAGAAGGTAACGAATATATTGAGATTAATCCTCTTTGGATGCCGAAGAGGAAAATCAACAAAGTGGACCAGGACTTCGTAAGATGAGCATGGGGCTATCACGCAATATGGAGAAGAGTTGTTAGGTCTTTGCAAAGATATACAATTTGATTATTTGCAATGGGATGAACAAATGGAAAAATTCAGGAAAGTATACATGCAAAACATATAAGGGACAAAGTGTAATAGACTATGTAATATGCTCACGAAATTACATACCAAAAATAGAGGAGTTAGAAGTGGAAGATTCTCCAAGTGGAACTTAAGTCGATCACAACCCAATTGTTATGAAACTTCGAATGCATGGAGACAAACCAAGGGAAAAAAACTTGCAAGGCAATCAAAATAAATATCCTCACAAGGGAAACATTCTCTTAACAGATGAAAATCGGCAAAATTTTAGAGCAATATTAAATAATAAGTTACAGAAAAGGGAAGAACTACATCACAGTAGTAGAGATTACAATAAGAGTGAATGGTTAATGCAAGTTATTCAAGAAGCTCTAAAAAAATGCAAGAGAGCTAAACCTAAAAAGAAAGAAAGGAATAGCTTCCCAACCAACCCATGGTTCGATGAAGATTGCAAAAAAATGCGAAGATTACTAAAGGAACCAACGGGTAAAACAAGAGCAAACAAAAAAGCATATGAGAAACCGGTAAGGGCAAAAAAAGAAGAATACACTAAAACAAGGAGGGAAGAATTTATTTATTTAGGGAAGCATGAACCAAAGAAATTTTGGAAGGAACTAAGCGTGAAAAGGATGCAAACCGAAAATAACATAACAGCTTAATCGGTGGTTGGAGTATTCAAAACAACTGTATCAGCGTAGTAACCAGCAGGAGACACCACCTACTATCATTGTCAAGAAAGAACTTTTCACAATTGAAGACATTATTCAAGGGATAAAAAAGTTAGCAACTGGAAAAGCCCGTGACATAAACAATCTTCAAGCAGAGCATATAAAATGGGGGGTAGATATCTTGGCACCGCAAATCAAAGAAATTTTCAATGAGGTCATACAAAATGGCTTCCCTACCGAGTGGACAACTAGCTTGACCATTCCTTTGTTTAAAAGTGGAGATGTAAATAATCCCTCAAACTATCGAACTATCATGATCAACCCTCTCTTTGCAAAGTTGTTTGGGAGTATGATAGAGCGGAGGATCAAGGATATGGGCGTAAGAAAAGGGAAAGAGAGCAAAGGGGCAAGCAGTTTTTAGGCCCAAACACTCAACTATTGATCACCGTATCACGCTCGTACACATAGTGGAAAAAATATGGGAGAAAAAGAGGAGGCTTTTTGCTGTTTTGTAGACTTCAAAAAGGCATTTGACACAATGCTGCCTAGGAAAAAATTATGGAGCAGTAATGGAAGAACTAGAGGTTCCAATTCACTACAGGGCAGCAGTTCACGGACTATATGAGCATGTAAAAGCTAGAATCGTAACACGAGGAAGGGTTATCTCGAATGTTTTGGTAGTGACATAGGTGTCAAACAAGGTTGCCCTCTATCTCCGACCTTATTTGGGCTGTACATTGACAAGTTAGAAGAATGGATAAACAAATTTGGGGGAGAGGGTGTGCATTTAGCCAAATATGTGGTAAAACTCCTCATGTATGCAGATGATGTAATTCTTGTGGCCAAAACAGCCAAAGATCTAGAAGATCACCTTCAAGCTCTAGAACTCTTTTGTAAAGAAGTTGGGATGCAGTGAACACGAGCAAAACAAAAATTATGATTTTTTCAAAGAAAAAGAAGAAGCAACAACTCAAATTTCAGTTTGCAGGAGAACCGCTTGATGTAGTAGTAGAATACAAATACTTGGGCATAGACTTTCATGACAAACTTAATTGGAATACATGTAGGATGAAAAGAACTCAAAGTGGCCGGAGAGCACTATATGCACTTCAAAACAGGTGTAGGAATGCCGAGTTGTGGGACTGGAAGACCACCAAGGTCTTATTTGGCCTACTTGTTACACCGGTTCTCTTGTATGGTTGCGAGGTGTGGGCTAGTGGCACAACAAATGCAAAATGGAGACAAATAGAAAGGATTCAAAAATATCTAATCACAAACTTTCTCAAAATTAAGGCCACAACCCCTTATGAAATTATTCTAGCTGAAACTCGGAATGTTCCCTTTAGAAGCAATTGCTATGACCAAGTCGTTATGTTACTTGAAAAAAACAGAAAACATGACAAATGATAGATGGCCTAGAGCAGCTTAGAGACGAAGAGTTACATAGGCGAAAGAATACGTGGATGAAACAAAATCAGAAATGGATGAAACGTTGGGAAATCAACATAAATGAATGCCCAAATGTCAACAAAGACATTAAAAATTATGTGAATGAAAAGTTCGAAGTGGAATGTGGAAAAATGCAAGCAGGAAAAGACAATATTATATTGCAAATTTTAACCCAACGTATGACCACAAGGAAAAAGCGTATATAGGCGCTGAAATCAAGTGGAAGGAAAAAATACTCATTGCTCAGATAAGGACTAGCTCTCATAGGCTTAGATGTGAAATGAGGAGATGGACAACGCCCAAAGAACAATGGGAAGAAAGGATATGTACTCTATGCAAAGACAAGGGCAAGTAGAGACAGAGGAACACTTCATCTATAAATGCCCGAGTTTTTCGGATATCCGTGACAAATACAAAGAAACACTTGGGAACGAGTTTATTACAGATTTATTTGAAGACAAGAAAATAAAAAAAGTTGGAGAATTGCTAACACAAATCAGCAGGAGAAGGAACAACCTTCTCAAAGATATTAAAGATCATATGATATGATTTGAGTAATTGTACTTCCATATTTGAGGTCCCATAGACCATATTTGGGTCTCGTGGACGTAATTAAAATCTTTCATTCATTCAATAATTTGACAATTATGAATTTATACCTTGACAAGATTTGAACCTTGGTCTTGTCCTTGAAATTTGAGGAATCTAACTAGTTGAATTAATGCAATTTGATATAATTTTAAATTTCACCTATAAGATTTGAACCTTGGTCTAAGATGTGAAATTATTCAATCTCAATCAATTGTTTTAAACCCCAAAGACTAAGTTTTTGTTCTAGTTTTTTTTTTAAAATAAGTTATATGTGGCTTATATTGAGGGCCACTCCCATCAAAATACCAAAATATTACATTTTCTATTAAGTCAATTAAACCATATTCAACATGCCTTTTATCACAAATCTTATTCATTTCTTTTTCTATAAAATATATTCTTCAACTTCCTTGAACTATTATGTTTTTTCAAACAACTCATTGACATCATTTTAATTAAGAGATAACATTTCACTTGATCAATTACCTTCTAAAATTTGAATTTCACCAAGATGAATATCAACACTACAATTGGCTAAATTATCTGCTACGCAATTTTCTTCTTTATAAATATACTCAATATTTTCAAGAGATTGCCTTCGACAATAGGTGATGAATATCAACAAAAAAACATTTTTCTATCCAATCCCCACATCTATTTTTGTTGATACCATTAATTATAATTTGTGAATCCCCCTCATTTGGAATATATTTCCATCCTATTTCTATTGCAATTTGAATCCCTATAAGAAGTTTCCTACCCTTAGCATAGTTTGTTGGTTGTGGAGCTTAATTCTAATTTGGAGGCCTTATTTTAGCTACGTCTGGACCCATTCTATGAAAGGATATGGGAGTTATGTAATTGTGTGTCAAATTGCATGCCAATCCGAGTTTTTTGTGAATTACTATTTAAAAAAAAAACTGACGAAAAATAATTTTCCGAAAATATTAATTACTAAAAAAAGAAATTTTTTGACAAAACATAATTTGTCGAAAATAATAATTACTAAAAAAAGAAATTTTTTGAAAATAGTAATTACTAAAAATGGTAAATTTTGATAGAAAAGATAATTTACCGAAAATAGTAATTTTTTTTAGGGTCTTAATGATTTGCTCTAAAATTGTAACCCTCATTTTATAAGAGGATGTTGTACGACATTGGAGATGTGAGAAAGAAGAGAGACTATAATTGTGAGATCAAAGAGGAAGTACAATGGATTTGTTGTAGGTTGTATCCCTTCAAGATTTGCTAGACGGAATAATAAATCCTAGTTATTTTCTTTGTGGACGTAGCCCACATTAGGTGAACCACATAAATCTGTATCTTGAGTATTATTTTATTATTTTGTGTTTCATTTTCATATTTATTTATTGCTCGTGTTTTATTTTTTAATATTAAAAACTGGTATCATAGCCTAGGGTTTGAAAAACACACTTGAAAGGAGGTTTTTCGGTTCAAGTAGGAGCAATGGCAGAAGAAGGCAGGTTTAGGGTTGAGAAGTTTATTGACTAAAATTACCAGCTATGGAAGATGCAAATGGGGGACTATTTTTATCAGAAGGATCCTTACCTACCATTAGGAGGAACAACAAAGAAGTCGACAAAGACATCAAAAAAATAATAGGACATTCTAGATAGAAAAGCACTAGAAACAATATGAATGTGCATGACATCATCGGTGGCCTTCAATATTTCAAAGGAAAAGACAATGAAGGGTTTAATGAATGCAATGACTAAATTGTATTAAAAAAACTCTCAGCTTTGAACAAGGTATTTCTTATGAAACATTTATTTAATATGCAGATGTCAAAAGGTGGGTCTATTATTGAAAACATAAATGAGTTTAATATGGTTATGTTGGCAATTTTGGGTACCTTGAGTACATTGCCTTTGCCTAAGTTTAGTTGTTGTCATTGATGTCAAGGAGCTCTTGGTAGTTGTTGTCTTTGATGTCAAGGAGTTCTTGGAGCAATTTGTTTTTATGTCTAAGTATGTGTTTTGATGAAGGTTTCAGTTGGTCAGTAAGTCTCCAAGAAAATCAGAGTAGCCCAGTTGCAAAAGATCAAGAAAAAGATAAGTTAGAAAAAGTTTGCAGGCGACTGGAAAAACTATCGCGATTTCATGACATGTTTTAGGAGAGAGAAAGTTTAGGCAAAACTGTCATGATTTCGCGACAAGTTGAGTTGGCAGTGTTGAGTTGCAGAAAGTGTCACGATTTTGTGACAAGTTTGAGTTGGCAGAGTTGAGTTGCAGGAAGTGTCGCGATTTCGTGACAAGTTGAGTTGGCAGCGTTGAGTTGCAGGAAGTGTCACGATTTCGTGACAAGTTGAGTTGAAGTTGTACGGATGCAGAAAGTGTCATGATTTCATGACAGGTTGAGTTGGCAGCTTGTAGTTGGCAAAAGCGTCACGATTTCGTGACATGTTTCAAAGAAGTTGTACGGATGCAAAAGTGTCACGATTTCGTGACAGGTTGAGTTGGAGGTTGGCAAAAGCGTCATGATTTCGTGACATGTTCCAGTTTCACGAGCAGTTGGTAGAAAAGAGCTTAAGGCAGCGAAAGCGTCACGATTTCATGACATGTTCCATTTTTGCTAGTGCAAACCGAGAAAAGGTTGAAGAAGCAAGAAGTGTCACGATTTCATGACAAAGTTCAGATGACGTCAAGAGGCAAAGGTGTCAATTTCAGAAGAGAAGAAGGCTTTGAAGTCTAAAGCATCACGATTTCATGACGAGTTGGATGACGTCGACAAGAGGCAAAGGTGTCACGATTTCATGACAGAAGGAGAAGAAGGCTTTGAAGTCTAAAGCGTCATGATTTCATGAAAAGTGAGATGACGTCATGGAAAGGCAAAAGTGTCACGATTTCATGACAGAAGAGCAAAGGAAGCAGACAAAAGCAAAAGCGTCATGATATCGCTACAACAAGCTATAGAAGGTGTACGACAGGCAAAGGTGTCACGATATCATGACATGTTGAAGTTTCATGCCAGAAGCTACAGGGAGGCAGTGAAGCCGACAGAGTTAAATCTGGGCCGACGCAGCGTAGGGTTTTACAACCGACGTGATTGAAGGGTTAAACAACCGACTAAGAACAAGATTTCAACTTGAGATTGTGAGTATTAAAGGAGGGTTGTTTGAGTAGTTTTGTGCATCGATCGAAGTGTGCGTTCGAAGAGTGGCATTCATAGATTTAGTGCGATAGTGAGGTTCGATCATCGAAAAAGTAGAGTGCAAAGTTCGATTACAGTATAAGAGTGCATTTCATCGAATCGTCTAAGTGTGGAAGACTGTGCTGCTATTCATGCGAAGACTGTTGTTTATGCGAAGACTATGTTGCTGTATGCACGAAGAATGTGCTACTGAGTTTTTCATAGAAGAGTATAATTTGATCGAGTGTTGTTGTCTTTGCGTAGACTGTGAAAAGTTTGTTTCGACCAAGTAGGAACTATAACAAAAAGAAAAGAGGAAGAGGACAGATTTGTGCCAGACCGAAGGACTATGTTTTGGTGTAGAAAAGAGGACCAGCTTGCTGTGACAGAGTTGAGGACAGAGATCTCCAGCCAGAGCAGGGAAGACAGGTGTCTTCTATGGATAGAGTTCCACTTGCTAAGGGCAGAAGAGGTAGAGGTCTTCTAGAGGATCACCAGCCAAAGCTGAATTAGGGGAAGGTGTCTCCTTTGAGCTGTGGCTCATAAACATTGTAATCGGGAAGGATTCCCAGAGGACTTTGATACAACTTTTAGAAGAAAAGTTTTATCCGTGGAGTAGCCCACCTTGGGTGAACCACGTAAATTACTGTGTCACTTTGTGGATTGCATTTTGTGCATTGTTTTACTGTTGTTATTACTGCTATCTTTATTCTGCATGTTAGTGGTTTGAAAGCTGTATTGAAAGATAAAGTTAAAAGTGGTCTTATACTGTTCACCCCCCCTCTCAGTATAAGCTTGTGTTCTTCAATTGGTATCAGAGCAGGTTTCTCCAGATATAGCCTAACAGCTTGGAGAAGGATCTATCAGAAGAACATACAGTTTTAGAAAAGGGTGAAAAAGATAAGTTCTGTTCTCAAGCATCATGACAGGAAGAAGAGACAGCAAGATCAATCTTCAGCCTGATGAACGTTGGATTCCAGTTGGTCACAAAAAGAACAATCATCAAAGGTATCAAAACAGGTTACATAATACCTTCCATGGCTACTATTTTTCTTGCAAGAAATTTGGTCACAAAGCTATATATTGCATTAAATCCGTGAATAGCCATAGTAAGGAAAATGTCAACTTTTTTGCACCTCTTTTGGATAAAAATGTCATATGTTACAATTGCAAGAATGTTGGGCATATAGCAAGGATGTGCAGTTTGGATAGACCTAACCTTAAGTCTGCTAAAGAGAGAAATGAGATTAGGTCTAAGTCAATGATAGTTCAAACTGCTTTTCATGCTCAAGACAAAACTGAGAAATGGTATCTTGATAGTGGTTGTTCAAAACATATGACTGGTGAAAAAGATAAGTTTTTGTTTTTAAAAAACACAAACAGAGGAACAGTTAGTTTTGGAGATAACAGGTCTGCTAAAATCTGTGGTAAAGGGACTCTTAGCTTGGATGGAAAATCTAAAACTGAAAATGTGCTTTTTGTAGAAGGTTTAAGACATAATCTTCTAAGTGTGAGTCAACTTTGTGATCAAGGACACATAGTATCTTTCTTTTCGGATCGATGTGAGATTCGTAAAGAAAAAAATGGAAAACTCATTGCAAGTGCTACAAGGACTCCAAACAATCTTTACATGCTTAGTGAGATAAAAAAGGAAAAGTGTTTCCTAACTCAAGAAGATGAGAGTTGGTTATGGCATAAAATATTGGGGCATTTGAGCTTTGATAATCTTGTCAACATTAGTAACAAGAAAGCAGTTAGAGACTTGCCCAAAATAAAAAGGCCTCATAACACCATTTGCGGTCCTTGTCAACATGGAAAACAGACCAGAACCAGTTTTAAATCAAAAGGGTATACTTCTTCAAAACCATTAGATCTCATTCATACTGATTTATGCGGCCCCACCAGAACTCAGAGCATTCAGGGAGAAAGCTACTTCATGCTGTTTATAGATGATTATTCTAGAATGACTTGGGTGACATTTCTCAAAGAAAAATCTGAAGCCTTTGAAAAATTTAAAGCTTTCAAAGAAATGATTGAAAATGAGTCTGAAAAGAGAATCAAATGTTTAAGATCAGACAGAGGAGGAGAGTTTACCTCTAATGAATTTGTGAAATACTGTGAGCATCAGGGAATCAAGAGAGAATATTCAGCAGCAAGAACTCCTCAACAAAATGGAGTAGTTGAAAGAAAAAATAGAACTATTGAAAATATGGCTAGAGCAATGTTGAATGAGTCAAAACTTTCAGATGGATTCTGGAAAGAGGCAGTCAGTACAGCAGTATACATTATCACCAGGGCCCAACTTAGAGTAAATCATCATAAAACTCCTTATGAGTTGTGGAAAGGAAGACCAGCTACAGTCAAACATTTCAAAGTGTTTGGGAGTAAGTGCTTCATCAGAAGGGAAGATCAGAACCTGGGTAAGTTTGATCCTAGGTGTGATGAAGGAATTTTTCTTGGCTATTCCAGCAGAAGCAAGGCGTACAGATGCTTCAACAAAAGAACGCATACAGTCGTAGAAAGCATAAATGTAACAGTTGATGAAAAGACAGGAATAAGAGAACCTGTCAAGGAAATCAGTGATGAAATATGTCAAGAAGAATTCAGAGAGATTTCAGATGAAGAAGAGGAAAAACAGCAGCTGCTTCCCAAAACACCATCACGATATGTTCAGAAACATCATCCCAAAGATTTGATCATTGGTGATCCAAACAGCAGACAAACTAGAAGAAGAATCATTCCGGCACACGATTCTACAAATATTTCTTTATTATCTCAGATTGAGCCAAGAGATTTCAGTGAAGCATGTGCAGATAAATTTTGGGTAAAAGCAATGGATGAAGAGCTAAATCAAATAGAGAAAAGTAAAACTTGGGATTTAGTTCCAAGACCTAGGAACAAGAATGTCATTGGCACAAAATGGATTTTCAGAAATAAACTCAATGAGGATGGAAAGATTGTCAGAAACAAAGCCAGGTTGGTTTGCAAAGGTTATGCCCAAGTAGAAGGTGTTGATTTCGAAGAGACGTTTGCTCCTGTTGCTCGTCTCGAAGCCATCAGAATGTTTTTGGCTCTTTCAAGTTTCAAAGCATTCAAAGTGTACCAAATGGATGTGAAATCAGCCTTTTTAAATGGAGTTTTGGATGAAGAAGTCTACGTAGAACAGCCAGAAGGCGTGTCTCTCTCAGATCAATCGGACTATGTGTGCAAATTGAAAAAGGCTTTGTATGGGTTAAAGCAAGCACCTAGGGCTTGGTATTCAAGACTAGACAGGTACCTTCATGAGCAAGGTTTCAGGAAAGGTGTGGCAGATAGCAATTTGTATATAAAAGATAAAGGTAATGATATGTTGATTGTAGTTGTCTATGTTGATGATATCATTTTCGAGGGAAATAATACCCAGATGTGCAAAGATTTTGCTAACACCATGCAAAAGGAATTTGAGATGTCTATGATTGGTGAGTTATCATTCTTTTTGGGTCTTCAGATTGCTCAATCAAAAGACGGTATATTTCTTTCTCAAGGAAAATATATCAGAGAGATGTTAAAAAAATTTGGGATGATGGACAACAAACCTGTATGTACTCCAATGACTACAGGATGCACGATGAGTAAAAATGATGAATCTCCAATGGCAGATCAAAAATTGTACAGATCGATGATAGGCAGTTTGTTATATGTTACAGCTACCAGACCAGATATCATGCAGGCTGTTGGGTTAGTAGCCAGATTCCAGGCTGCTCCAAAAGATTCTCATGTTATAGCAGTTAAAAGGATATTCAGATATCTGAAGGGAACTATGGACTTTGGGCTTTGGTATCCCAAAGGTGATGATTTTACTCTCACAGCCTATACAGATGCAGATTGGGCAAGCAGTAATGATGACAGGAAAAGCACCAGTGGTGGAGCATTCTTTCTAGGAAAGAGTTTGGTTTCTTGGCTAAGTAAGAAACAACCTTCAGTTTCTTTATCTACAGTAGAAGCTGAATATATAGCAGCAGATGGTCTGGGTGTACTCAAGTTCTATGGATGAAAACCACCTTGGAGGATTTCAAAGTCAAGCATGAACAACCCATCTCCATATTTTGTGATAATACTAGTGCCATAAGTATTTCCAAAAATTCGGTAATGCACTCAAGGACAAAGCATATTTCCATCAAGTATCACTTTCTAAGGGAGAAAGTGCAAGATAAGCAGGTCAAGGTAGAATATGTGTCTACTAAAGAACAGATTGCAGATATCTTCACAAAACCTCTTCCAAGAGATACATTTGAGTATCTAAGGGAGAAATTGGGAGTTGTACTCCCACCCTAGTTTTAATTCACCTCAATAGGAGGTGGGGGAGGGACTAAGCTAAGAGGCTCATTCTTAGTCCCAAGCCCCATAGGTGACCCTTTGCCATTGATGACAAAGGGGGAGAGATTTGAGTAAGGGGGAGAGATATGAGTAAGGGGGAGAGCTTCAAGTGAAGAGGAAAGCTTCAAGTGAGGGGGAGCAAAACTTCAAAGAGATTGATTTCAGTTTTGGCTCTTTAAGATGTGTTTTTAGTAAAGGGTTGCCATCAATGACAAAGGGGGAGATTGTTGGCAATTTTGGGTACCTTGAGTACATTGCCTTTGCCTAAGTTTAGTTGTTGTCATTGATGTCAAGGAGCTCTTGGTAGTTGTTGTCTTTGATGTCAAGGAGTTCTTGGAGCAATTTGTTTTTATGTCTAAGTATGTGTTTTGATGAAGGTTTCAGCTGGTCAGTAAGTCTCCAAGAAAATCAGAGTAGCCCAGTTGCAAAAGATCAAGAAAAAGATAAGTTAGAAAAAGTTTGCAGGCGGCTGGAAAAACTGTCGTGATTTCGTGACATGTTTTAGGAGAGAGAAAGTTCAGGCAAAACTGTCATGATTTCGTGACAAGTTGAGTTGGCAGAGTTGAGTTGCAGAAAGTGTCACGATTTCATGACAAGTTGAGTTGGCAGAGTTGAGTTGTAGGAAGTGTCACGATTTCACGACAAGTTGAGTTGGCAGCGTTGAGTTGCAGGAAGTGTCACGATTTCATGACAAGTTGAGTTGGCAGGGTTGAGTTGCAGAAAGTGTCATGATTTCATGACAAGTTGAGTTGGCAGCTTGCAGTTGGCAAAAGCGTCACGATTTCGTGACATGTTTCGAAGAAGTTGTACGGATGCGAAAGTGTCACGATTTCATGACTGTTAGTTGCAGCTAAGTGGCAAAAGCGTCACGATTTCGTGACATGTTCCAGTTTCACGAGCATTTGGAAAAAGAGCTTAAGGCAGCGAAAGCATCACGATTTCGTGACATGTTCCATTTTTCGCTAGTGCAAACCAAGAAAAGGTTGAAGAAGCAAGAAGTGTCACGATTTCATGACAGAGTTGAATGACGTAGAGGAAAGGTGCCATTTCAAGAGAAGAAGGCTTTGAAGTCTAAAGCATCATGATTTAGAAGATTGCTGATGACGTCAAAAGAGGCAAAGGTGTCGTGATTTCATCACAAAAGCGGAGAAGAAGGCTTTGAAGTCTAAAGCATCATGATTTCATGAAAAAAGTGAGATGACGTCAGCGAAAGGCAAAAGTGTCATGATTTCATGACAGAAGAGCAAAGGAAGCAGACAAAAGCAAAAGCGTCGCGATATCGCTACAGCAAGCTATAGAAGGTGTACGACAGGCAAAGGTGTCGCGATATCGTGACATGTTGAAGTTTCGTGCCAGAAGCTTCAGGGAGGCAGTGAAGCCGACAGAGTTAAATCTGGGCCGACGCAGCACAGGGTTTTATAGCCGACGTGATTGAAGGTTGAACAGCCGACTAAGAACAAGATTTCAACTTGAGATTGTGAGTATTAAAGGAGGGTTGTTTGAGTAGTTTTGGGCATCGATCGAAGTGTGCGTTCGAAGAGTGGCGTTCATAGATTTAGTGCGACAGTGAGGTTCGATCATCGAAAAAGTAGAGTGCGAAGTTTGATTGCAGTATAAGAGTGCATTTCGTCGAATCGTCTAAGTGTGGAAGACTATGCTACTGTTCATGCGAAGACTGTGCTGCTGTTTATGCGAAGACTATGTTGCTGTATGTGCGAAGAATGTGTTGTTGAGTTTTTCACAGAAGAGTATAATTTGATCGAGTGTTGTTGTGTTTGTGTAGACTAGTGAAAAGTTGGTTTCGACCAAGTAGGAACTATAACAGAAAAGAAAAGAGGAAGAGGACAGATTTGTGCCAGATCGAAGGACTGTGTTTTGGTGCAGAGAAGAGGACCAGCTTGTCTGTGACAGAGTTGAGGACAGAGATCTCCAGCCGGAGCAGGGAAGACAGGTGTCTTCTGTGGATAGAGTTCCACTTGCTAAGGGCGAGAAGAGGTAGAGGTCTTCTAGAGGATCACCAGCCAAAGCTGAATTAGGGGAAGGTGTCTCCTTTGAGCTGTGGGTCATAAATATTGTAATCGGGAAGGATTCCCAGAGGACTTTGATACAACTTTTAGAAGAAAAGTTTTATCCGTGGAGTAGCCCACCTTGGGTGAACCACGTAAATTACTGTGTCACTTTGTGGATTGCATTTTGTGCATTGTTTTACTGTTGTTATTACTGCTATCTTTATTCTGCATGTTAGTGGTTTGAAAGCTGTATTGAAAGATAAAGTTAAAAGTGGTCTTATACTGTTCACCCCCCCTCTCAAGTATAAGCTTGTGTTCTTC
>JAQPPZ010008208.1:0-13323 GCA_028583015.1 Wollemia nobilis
CTATCTTGCTCATAATTTAGCTTCACTTTCCTATTCATTAGATTAACTTGATTTTCCTAGTCATTAGAATAGATTTATTTTCATTCCCTCATTGTTGTCTTTAGAATAGATTTCATAGATTAGATTTACTTTCGTGTCCATAGAATAGATTTACTTTCATGTTCATAGCTTAGATTTACTTTCATGTTCAATAGAATAGATTTACTTTTATGTTTATAGCTTAGATTTACTTTCCTGTTGAATAGAATAGATTTAATTTCATGTTCATAGATTAGATTTCTTTTCATGTTTTAGCCTATGTTCTCGAGTGAGCCTCATACCTAGTAATCTACTCTATACACTTGGTGGTTGCAGTGACTGGTTATCCATGCAATTTGGTAGGATGAGTAGATTACCATAAGGACACTTGTATCTTAAAAAATAAAAAATAAAATAAACAACAAACACCCCACAACACATCCCAAGCCTCCTTTCACCATATCATTCATTCTTCTTTTCCCTCTCCACTTTTTGTCAAGCAATTCGTCATTGTCATTCATCTCCTCCTCCATCGACTCATCGCTTGAGGGGGAAGACAAATCCATAAAAAAATTCTCAAAACTAACCTAAAAAGTCTCAAATCACCTCAAAAGTGGCCCAAAACTCCTAAAATCTTCTTCATCTTTTGCCCTCTTCTGCTAGGCAAAAGCAGAACAATCAAACCATCACTAGCCCTTCTCTGTTGGGGCAAAACTAGAATCCTCTTCATCTTTCACTCTCTTTTGTTGGTGTAAAATCAAAACAAAAAAATCATCTCTAGTCCTTCTCTGCTAGGGCAAAAATAGAATCTTCTTTATCTTTCACCCTATTCCATTGGGGCAAAAGCTAACCAATCAAATTTTTAATATTTTTAGCCCTTCTCTGCTAGGGCAAAATTAGAATCATATTCATATTTTTCCCAATTCTGTTAGAGCAAAAGTAGAACAAACAAATCATCTCTAACCCTTCTCTATTGAGGTAAAAGCAGAATCCTCTTTATCTTTCGCCCTCTTTTGTTAGGGCAAAAGCAAAACAAACAAACCATCTTTATCCCTTCTCTACTGGGGCAAAAACAAAATCCTCTTTATCTTTCACCCTCTTCCACTGGGGTAAAAGCAAACCAATCCAATATTCGATATTTCTAGCCCTTCTATGCTAGGAAAAAAGCATAATCCTCTTCACATTTTACCCTCTTTTGTTGGGGCAAAAATAGAACAAACAAATCATCTCTAGCCCTTATCTACTGGGGCAAAAGTAGAATATGCTTTATCTTTTGCCCTCTTATACTGGGGCTAAATTGGAACAATTAAACCGTCACTAGCCCTTCTCTATTGGGACAAAAGTAGAATCTTTATTTTTCACCCTCTTTCACTAGGGCAAAGGTGAAATCAACCAATATTTAGCAATTCTCAGTTCACAATTTCCCAGTCAATTCTAATGGTGTCATTTATTTTTGCACCACCTCATGTTTATACACAATGTGGTACAAAAAGCAACATTTATAGACACCCAAAATGTGTCAATTTTGAATTCCCTAAAACCATTTTGGCCGAACTCCCCTACTTCCTCCAAATTTACCTCTAATACTTTTCAAATCCCTCTCTATTTCATTGCAATTCACTTTCGTATTTTTTACCCCTCCCTATTAATTCCTCTAATTTCCCTAAATCTTTGTAATTTCTCCAAAACTTCTCTCTAACCTTCCCAAATTCCTCTCAATCCCTCCTAGTTTCTTTCATTTCCTCTAATTCTCTCCCTACTCTCATCTAATTTCCCTATTTCTCTATTAGTTTCTCTAATTCTTCAATTTCCTTAATTCCTTTTTAAATCTCCCTAATCCCCTCTAAATTTTCCTCTAAAATTCTTCTAAATTTTCCTCTACTAATTCTTCTAAATTTTTCTCTAATTCCTTTCCCTCTAACATTCTTCTAAATTCCCCTCTAAAACTCTTCTAAACTCCCCTCTAATTTCTCCATTTTCCTTAATTTTCCTTAAGTACCCTCTAAATTCCCTAAATTCCTCTAATTGCTCCTCAAATCTCTCCAAATATCTTCTAAACTTTCCTTCCAAAATTCTTCCAAAACTTCCCTCTAAATTTCCTCCTAAGTTCCTCTAAATCCTTTTTAATCTTTCCTAATCTATCTTATTTCCCCTAATATTAGCCAAAAAATCCTAAAAATCCCGCCTTTTCATTTCTCTCCATGGAGGAGAATAAGGATCTTAGCAAAACTATGCCAAAATATCGTTGGTCCCCTTGGTGGCCCCTTTGGTTGTATGTGTGTTGTGCTTCATTATGCTTTTGTGATAATTTATTGCTTACTTTCTATGTTTAGCATAGGTGCTACTAACGATTTTTCATGGTATTGTGTGTAGGTACTTGGAGCAGTCTAAGGCCTAGGGTAGTCATAAAACACCCACCCTCAATTGCTTGTAGCAGGAGGAAGCTTGAGATGACACCATGAATTGCATTATTTACAAATTTACCAAAGGATAGTTTGTTAATTATAAGCCTCTTTAGTGGGCACATTATAAAAGCAAAAATTTCTAATAAAAGTTCATATTTTTGTTGTTATTTTGTATAGTGTGCTTTATCCTTGTTTACAAATGGCAATCACCTTGATCACCATTTGTAAACAAGGAAAAACACACCATACAAATAACAAAACAAAATTGTATTATATTGCACAAATTTTGTCCTTTTACAATATGCCCACTAAAGGGGCTTATAATCAACAATATCTTTTAAAAAAAGGTTGAACAATGAAATTTCATGGTGTCTCAAGCTTCTTCCTGCCACAATCGAAGATATGTGGGTTTTTAGTGACCACTGTGATGGAGTAGGATCTCCAATACCTACACACATGCAAATGCTAAAATCGTGAGTATCACCTATTTACATAATAAAAAACATTAATGAAAAGCTAAACTGATGAATTTTAACATGCCTTGGAATAAACTAAAAACATACCAAAACTAGAACTTACAAGGCCTAATTTCTCCAATATGGACACTCACAAATCATAAGGAGATCAATATTAAGCACTCAAACTCACAAAACTAAGAATTTGAAGAGGGGGATAACAACTCTAACAAAATTTCAGTAGTGTAATGGTATGTGAATTTCCATTCTCCCTTTATGAAGGAAAAGGGGGAGGATTTTATAGAATTTGAGGTGAGAGAAAGGAGGGGTTGAGGTGGCATCTCCATGAGGCTTAGTGGGGGACAAACAAAAATTAAAATTCCTTGGTGGTCTAAATGGCCTAGGAGTGTACCTAACATTCCCTTGTGAAGTGTTGAGTGGCATGGAAATGAGGGAGCCATGGGAGTGAGAGAGGCATGGGAGTGGGGGCTAGGCAGCATGAGGAGAAGGGACAAGGGTGTATGGGGAGGGAATTTAAAATTCCCTAGTGGGGGGCTAGGTGTCATGAGGAGGGTTAGTGGAATGTTAGGTGGTATGGAGGGAGGGTTAGTGGAGTGATAAGTGGCATGTAGGGAGGGTTAGTAGAAATCCTAGGTGGAATGTGGAGGATTAGTGGAGATCCTAGGTGGCATGGAGGGTTTGGAAATAATTTTAAATTGCTAAAAAGGGGTAGTGGGGTGTCAGGTGGATTTGGAGGAAATTTAAGGGAGGGATTGGAGGAAATAAGGGGAATTAAAGGGGGATTAAGGGGAATTAAGTAAATTAGGGAATAGTTAGGGAAAATAAAGAAAATAAGGGGATGGAGAAATTAGATAGGAGTAGAGGAAATTCAAAAGAAATTAGGAAAAATAAAAGGGAAATTAGAGAGTTAGAGAGATAAAAGAAAAAATTAGAGAAATGAGGGAAGTTAGAGGGAAGAAATTAGAGAAATTTAAGAGGAATTTGGAGGGTTCTTAGAGATATGGAAAGAACAAAGAGGTTTTGGGAGAATTAGAAGGGAATATGAGAGGAGTTGAAAGGATTAGAAGAAAAAATTTGAAGGGATTGGAGAGAACTAGGGGTTTTAAGAGCGAATTAGAGGGACTTGGAGAAGATTTAAGAGAATTCGAGAGGAATTGAAGATCAAGAGAGATTAAGGGGAGGATTAGGAGGGAATGGGAGGAAAATAAGCAAGATAAAGGGGATTTTGAGGATTTGAAGAATTTTTTGAAAGAGTTTGAGAGTTTTGTTGAAATGGTTTTGGGGCATTCAAAATTGACACATTTTGGATGTATACACTTTGTAACTCAAACAAGATATTTGTACATCATCATCAAATCCTATGATCTCATAATATTTTTATCAAGAAGTGTACCATCACTACTAGCAATCAAATACTAAATGATAAGATTAATTGTCATATCATCAAAATTGACAACATAGTTTGTGATAAGGGATGATTTGTTAGACAACAAAAACTATTGGGCCCTAATGGCACAACTATAAATACCATAGATTAGTTGATAGGTTGCTACATTCTAGTTCAAGGAAAAACTATGGTAGCTATGGGATCATTGAAAGGATGAAAACAACTACGCAAAATTGATAGAGATTTCATTTGAAATATAAATCCTATTTATCATATTATAGAGCTTATGACAAACAGAGAACTTGGAAAGAATCCAAAACTTGATCACAATGAAAAGTAGAGAAAATGAAAATAGTAAAAGAAGCCATACAATTTTTTTATTCCAATATGCAAGTCAAAAATCAACAACCAATCAATTCAACAATTGATATTGGATGCATGGTAATACATGCTTCACTTGAAGACATTGAAGAAGCATATTTCATGTAAGTCTATAAACATTGAATAAATATTTTATAATAAATGTATTTGGAATGCATTATTGATAGAACAAAACACTCCGAAGTATTTAAGTAGTAAGTCTATATTTTGGGGAAGAAATTTTCCCTCAAATTCCAACATCACCCTACATATTATTTTTTGGTCATAAGCAAAATAAATATTTTGACTATGATGTACTAAGGAGGAGAATGTTAGGATTTATTACATCATAGATGATGTTAAAATTCAAATGGTATAACCATCTCTCACAAGGTACATGCATGTAGTATAGGACAAGGTAGTTGCAAGTTTATTTGAGGGTTTGTTATGCCTAAATTAGGCATCTTATGTACTTGAGTACCCTTCACTACCATAATACAAGCATTCGAAGCATTAAGATTTAATAGATTGGAGAAGCTTTTTTTCTTTAGGTGGAGCTAAATTTTTTCTCTTCGTAATTTTTTTTTGAAATCTTGTGCTAATAATGGTACTCATTATACTTCTATTGTTGGTGTTGAAGGATATCTTAGACTTGAGTTTGGATATTTTGCACATGTTATAGAAATCATTCAACCTTGTTTTCTTTGTCAATTTATGTTGACATCATGGTGCACTTCCTCCACACATGAGTAAGGAAAAAATGGAATATGGAAGGAGAATACGAGATTATAACTCTCCCAAATGGGTATTTTTCTATAGATTTCACATCAATGGCAAACCAAGAAAAAGTGTTTGAGGGTGGGTCGCATCATCACGGGCTAGTAGGACTATTCCTACAACCATGGAAGATGGAATTCAACCCAAAGGTGGAACTGACTACAGTACCAATATGGGTAAGATATTTTCCCTTCCTCTTGAATTTTGGAAAGAGGAGGTACTTGAGGCAATAGGCAACTTACTAGGTCATTATCAGGGTATATCAAGAGAAATAGTTTTAGGAGGATCGACAACTTTTACTAGGGTTTATGTAGAAATGAAACTCAGTAAACCTCTTCCATTGGAGATAGATCTAAAAATAATGGATTTTATCTAGTGCCAACAATTGGATTATGAGGCTATTCCATTTAGATGTTAGGTGTGCTACTCTCATGGACATCTAGCTAGAATGTGCCCAATAGTTAAGGATCATCAACTAGAACAAGAGGGGACACAAGCAAATATTAATATGGTAGGTCAATCTCTTCAAAAAAAGTTAAATTAAAGGAAGGAAAAGGCCCAAAAGACTCTGAGGGCTTCTAAAAAGTAATCAAAAGGTCAAACAGAATAAATCAACAAAGTAATCAGAGATAAGGAGGAAAAGTGGGAAGAACAAACAATAAATATGAGATATTCAAACAACTTGGAAACTTGGAAATAGAAAATAATTTTCAAATGGAAGGATTAGAGGAGGATACTCACCAGGTCACACCAACTGATCGGGAACAATACTCCGATGTAGTGTCGGGGAACAAGTAAGAAGCTGAACCAAACATAACCTCTCTCATGAAAGAGGAGATTCAACCCACAAGGGAGACCATAGGAGGAAAAATAGAGTAGGGGATAGTTGTAACTCAATAAATAGAGATGAAGGGAGGAAATAAGAACAAAGATGACCCTACTTAGGGATTCATCAAGTGGATAAGAAACAAAAATCGAACCAAAATATAGGGAGGAAGTCAAACAAGGAAAAGATGGAGGAACAAGGAAGAAATTTGAGCTATAATGGAAAGGTAAAATCGATGGATGATTTCTTCTCTCCCTATTCTTAATGATATTAATTACTTGAAATGTGAGGGATTTAGACAACCTCCCTAGAGAAAAGGCAATAAAAATATTATCATAGATATGAGTCTAGGTATAATTTTGTTACAAGAAACCAAAATGCATGGAGAAGACTTACAAAAAAGAAATAAGAGGATATGACAAAAATAAGAGATCCTTACTCAATCGACATAGGGAAAATCAGGGGGATTGACCACTATGTGGAATCACCAACTGTTCCTAGCAATAGGAGAGCCTCGACAAGAGGTTTGTTGATGGCTTGGTTAAAAAATAGGAAAAATAGGAAAAACTAGACTATAGTTAATTTCTATGGAGCACAAATAGTCAGATTACAAAGGGATCAATGGGCATCCATCCAAAATTTTAGAGACAACTACCTAGAGGACCAATGGATTGTGGGAGGATATTTCAATGCAAAGCTTAGAATAGAGGAACAAAAATGAGGTAGAGGCATGTTGGAGGTAAAGGATAGGTTCTTCTTAGCAATAACATGTCAAATGAATCTAATAGATATCCCAACTATGGATAGCTCCATGACCTAGACAAATATAAGAAATGAAGGAGAGATTGTCAAATATTGCTTGGATTGTTTCTTCATGGGGGAGTAATTATACCTACATACCAAGAATCAAGAAAGGGTTATGGATAGAATTTCTTTAGACCTTTTTCTAGTAAGCCTTATCATAGAAGAAGATAATCATAAAGTTGTAGGAAATTTTAAATTTGAGCTATGGTAGCTGAAAGATGATGAGTTGGATGACCACTTAAAGGAATGGTGGGAAGTAGGGAAACCAATATTTGGGACAACCCAATTCAAAATCCATAAACAACTGAAATATTTGAGGACCCAACTAAAGGAGTGGATTAAACATAAGAAGGAACTCGCTAGAATCAAAGAGAACAAAATCAAGGATCATAAGGAGAATATTTCTTAGGATATAATACAAGGAACTATTATGAAAGATCTGTTGCAATGTGAGGTATAAATTTTTAGGAGAGAGGAAGCTTTAGAGGAACAAGAATATATCTATTGAAAGCAAAGAGCCAGAGTTACATGGTTAAAGGAGGGGGATCAAAACATAGCTTTCTTGCATAAGACAACAACAAATAGAAGACAACAAAATAGAATTATATATCTTATAGATATGATGGGTCAGGTAAAAACCAATGGAAGTGAAATGAAAACTATAGCAAATTAGTACTTGCATATTCTATTCAATAGCAATGAAAATTTGAATGTAGCATGGCAAGAGAAAATACAAGAGGTAATTCCACAATTAGTCAAACCTGAACATAATAAATTTTTAAATAAAGGAAATTTCTTTATAAGGAACATTGCAAATCATACAAAAAATGCAAATAGAAAATACCCCAGGACTAGATGGGTTCCCCATTAAATTTTATCAAAACTTATGGAAAATTGTGGATTAAGCAGTGGTGGAGACACTAGAGGAAGTCAGACAAAGTAAGAAAATGTTAAAAGCCTTGAATCAAACTTTTATTACTTTAATTCCTAAGGTCCCACGTAGTGAGATAATTAATAATTATAGGCCTATTTATCTATGTAATGTAGTATACAAGATATTAACAAAGCTTATGGTAGAGAGGTTAAAACATTTTTACCAAATCTGATTTCAAGTGAGCAAGGTGATTTTGTTGAAGATAAACAAATTCAATATGGAATAGTAGTGGCCTAGGTGGTAACACACACAATGCCCAAGCATAAGGACCCATGTATATGTATTAAATTAGATCTTTTTAAATCATATGATAGAGTAGACTAAACCTATATGCAAAGGAGTTTAGAAAAAATAGGATTTGTAGAGGGGTGGAGAGACTGGGTAAAAGCATGTACATAGACCACATCATTTTCAATTTTGGTAAATGGAATTCCCTCTCCCATTTTCATAGCAGGACAGAGGCTGAGGCAAGGGGACCCTCATCTAAATAAACACTTTCAATTTAACAAACAATAAGTGCTAGACCTCATTTTGGTCATTTGTAAAACAATAATATTGTGGGCACTATTGGATCCATCATTAGACAACAAGTTCAAAATCAAAATTCTCAATCACAAACTCAAACAACTAATCAAGACATGGGGATCTTCCAAAAACCCTTATTCAATCATCAACAATAGGAAACCAATAAAATCTTACATCCTAATATGTCCCATCACAATGATATCACTAATAATATAACAAAAACTACAAGTGAGAAACCTCAAGCTCAATCAACTCAATTTGATAAACAAGAAATAAATTCTTGATCCAACCAACCTTCAAAACCTCTCTTAGTTTTGAATGATAATCCAAAATATGATACGAGCATAGAAACCCATCTTTAGTGTTGAAGTCTCAACCTAAAGTCTCCTTCAACATTCAACAACAATGGGACAATCATACACATAAGATATCTCTTTTTGAACTTTTATAAATCTCTCATATTCATAGGGAATATTTTTTCTTTATTCTCTCTTTCTTTATCATCGCTACAACAAGTTTTCTATTCTTTTCCTTTTTATCACCATTGCCACCTTTTTTTCGTCACCTTTAATCCTTCATTCTATATTTCATTATTGTTATCACATCAAGTTATCTATTCATTTCCTCTTTATTATCATCATCATATTATGTCCATCACTTTTCTTCATCTACATCTACTTATCATTCTTCATCACAACAATCTCAACTATCAACCAATCAGCTTCAATCACCTACACCACAACCAAATTGTCCTTCAAAACCTCCTTTTATTTTGAAGCCACCTTATAAATGTTATGCACAAATCACTTTGTATAGTGTATATATAGCATTTTTTGTATATATTATCAATTTTATCAAATCACAAAACAAACCAAAAAATAAAAAAATTAAAATAAAAAACATAAAAAATTCCAAAAATATTTCAAATTGTTAAAATATTATTCTTTGCATAAGTGTGTGTTGTTTTTCTAAAATTCAAGTTATATTTTATTGTATTTTAGATAAAATTCAAAAGTTATCTTGAACCATTCACTTAATTTACATATTTAATAATTTTGATTTTGGCACTTTGATTATAAATCTCTCTTGTATCAAAAAGAACTATCACATTAAATAATTTTTTGAGTTTTGGGAAATGATCTTCCTACTTCTTAAACCAAGAACACATTCTCACATCTTAAATATGATTTGTTGTAAAATTTGAAAAGGATACTACATAGTAGTCTTAGTTCCTTAAGCAAAAACTTTTCCTTGTTGTCCTATTATGCACATGGTATAGAATACTAAGAATTGGAAAAAGGACAAGCTCCCCCCTACCCTAATAAAAATCCCTTGATCTACATCTAATATGGGCAAGTATCTCGAAAAATAAAAAGAAAAAGAAAAAGAAAAACCAAAGAAAAAGAAAAATCAAAGAAAAGAAAAAACAATAAAATCCCCTTGTTTCAAAATGGACAAGAATCCCTATTCCAAAAATTAGAAGAAAAGAAGGGGGTAGTGAGCTTGAATCCCTGGAATTCCTCAATTATTTGAAAACCATGAGGTAAGCCCCATAACAGGTGGTTTGTGCCCAACCCGCTTGACCTTGGGTAATATCTTTTGCATGGCGACATGTCTGTCACATTAGTGACCTTCTTTTGTATAGACCAATATCTTTTTGTGGATTAGCTAGCTTATGGTAACTTGACTTACATAGTAGTTCGATACAATGGCGTCCATAAAATCATGGTTAATGAACATTTCACTTGCACACACATTGGCTCATAAAATTTTTCTTGTATCACTACCTTACTCAAAATCGGTAAATCAACTTCACAAAGCACACACATTTGATCCTTGAGAGATTTTGTATCATTGTGTCAAATCAAGATGGATAATGAACTCACTTATCACACACTGGTTCTCGATAAATTTGACTTTGTCCTTGAAATAATTTAAAATATTTCTTTGATTTTTGCTAGAAAACATCAGTTTGTAACCACTTGCATTAATCCCCACAAATCACTAAATATAGCAATTATATATATATATATATATATATATATATATATATATATATATATATATATATATATATATATATATATTGTCTTCAAAGTTTTCTAACATGTGACACAATGATTTGCTTTAAATAAATTTGCATTTTCAAAACACACATAATCATTTTATCATGCATTGCATTTTGACTTCGAGATTATGGTATAATTCCTAGTAATTATTTTCTCTCAAATCTCACACTAGGAATTCTATGCCTAGCACAAGTTATCCTTCCTAATTTTTCATGCTTAAATCACTTTATATCCCTCACAAAAATAATCTTTATCAACCTATTTTCTCAAAATCAATTTCTTTTAAAATCAACATCTCCTTTCATCATCATAAGCCTCAAGGTCACTCTTGAGCCCATAATCATTTTGGTATTAGCAATACAAAACTTTCCTCACAACATGATCCGCTTCATGACCTAGAGAGCATCGATCTCCACCAACGGTCATATAACAACACAATATCCTTTAAAGTTCATTGTTAATACATAAATTTTTTCATCACACAAAAACACCTTTTTCAAAAACACACTTTGCAAAAATAAAATTATTTTTCTGAAATTTGTCCTATACAATGCTAGTAAAGGAGAATGGAAATTTTGACTAAAGCATTTCAGTAAATATAGTCTTGATGATTGTGGCTTGGAAGTGAGAGATAACATGGAAAGAATGCATGAAAGAGAAGCCAAAGAGCTGGGTTTGGAATTATGTCATATAGTGATGGTAAAGGAGATCAAAAGCTCTGTTGATGAGTCAGGCTTGGAAGAAAATTTGTCAAATTATTGATTATCTTCTAAAATTTGAAGGATCATCAGGGATAAGAAGCACAAACATCGGCATTTGTAGTTTCTGTTGCAATTCTTATATTGTTTAATATAAATGTTCATAGCCTGTAGGAATGGTTTCTAGATGGATTACTTGTATATCTTTATGTAGTTGATCTTTTACTATTCACTGGTTCTCTCTGGAGTGTGTTGGGTAAGCAACAGGTTTGTTGGACTAAATAGTCCAATTGCCTACTCCTTGTTTGTTGTATAAGACCTTGTGGCTCAAGAAGTTAGAGCATTTTGTTGAACTAAATAGTTGAATTGCATGCTCCATGAAGATGCTTTTAATTTATTTTACACATCACAATATGGGAAAGACAATTATCAAAATAACATCTAAGAGACTGTTAAAAAAAATCCTTTAAAACAATGGTTTGGGGAAAGGCTGTGGGACGCGTAGTGGGGGTTAGGTCGGGAAATAGGATGGCGCAGGGGAGAGGAGCCTGCGCTGGAGCACCGTATAGTGCAGCAAGAATGTGTGGAGAGTTGCAACTTGCAATATCATGCACTTCCGTGAGCAATCCCCATTACCAAGCACTTACAGCAGTGACCTGTGGTGTAGCTTCATATTCACTCGTTGTTTTGTTTAACTTTCCTCGTAGATAGATAGATAGGTATTAACGATCAGGGGTGTAGCGGTCTTGGTCTTGGTCTGAGAAACCATGACCACGGGACATTGTCTCGCACAAGTATTATCAATTGTATTTTGCGTATACAATGTGCGTTTGGTAGGGTGGATATTTGAACCATGAACCTCCCTTGGAGGATTACTCTGCCCTATTCGACTCACCTATAATACGTGGGTAAAAGAAAAATTTAATAGTTAAAAATGTAATTTTTTTTAATGATAAATAAAATAAAAAGAAAATTAAGAGTAGCAATTTATTATAATTATTTTTATTATTAAGTTTAAAATGAAAAATAGAGTAAAAAGAAATAAACAAGATTTTTTTTTTTTTAACTTGTCATTTAAAAAAATAATAATCTATCAAAACAATTCTTTGATCACTCAAATCTTACATTAGATTAGGCTTATTTTTTTGTTGTCTTAGATTAGGTTTCTTTTCTTGTTGCCTTGGATTAGGTTTCTTTTCTTGATGTCATAGATTATGTTTCCTTTCCTATTTTTTTAGATTAGGTTTCCTTTATTTTTGTCGTAGATTAGATTTACTTTTCTATTTTCTTAGATTAGGTTTTCTTTCGTGTTGTGTAGATTAGATTTCCTTTCCTATTTTAGATTAGCCTTAGCTTAGCATAGATTTTATTTTCCTTTCTAATTCATAAATTAGCTTTTCTTTTCATTTCTAATTCATAAATTAGCTTTTTCTTTTCAATTTCGTAGATTAGGTTTCCTTTCCTATTTCCTTAGATTAGGTTTTCTTTCTTGTTTTCTTATATTAGGTTTCCTTTCTTGTAACTATAGATTAGATTTCCTTTCCCGTCTTAGATTAGCCTTAGTTTAGTATTTCTTTACTTGGTCATAGATTAGCTTTTCTTTTTCAGCTCGTAGATTAGGTTCACCTTTCTTGTTTCGTAGATTAGATTTACTTTTATGTACATAATTAGCTTTATTTTTTCTCTTATGATTAAATTATTTTTTTAGCCTTAGATTAGATTAGATATTCTACCTTAGATTTGATTTTGCTTTTCGTATTAGAATAGTTTCAGCTTAGCATTTTCTTTATTGTCCTAGATTAGTTCCATCTTAGGGTTTCCTTTCTTGCCCTAGTTCAGCTACACTAAATCCCTTAAGTAAACCTCATTTCCAATTATCTACTCTAGAAGCCTAGTGGTTGTAGTGCTTAGTTATCCATGCAATCCAATAGGATGAGTAGATCACCATAAGGACATTCATCGTGGTCACAATAGAATAGATTTCCTTTCATGCAACTTCCTATTTTCATAGATAAATTTTCTTTTCTACCTTAGATTACATTTC
>JAQPPZ010008209.1:0-163466 GCA_028583015.1 Wollemia nobilis
TTGCAAAAGTTTTTGGATGCATAATTTTTCATCTGCATGGATTACCCACCATGGTTGTCCAACATGGTGCCCATCAAAAAGACTGACAGGAGGATTCACATATGCACTGATTTTCGAGATCTAAACAAAGCATGTCCTAAGGATGATTTCCCCTTGCTGAGCATTGATGCCTTGGTAGATTCTATAGTGGGTCACAAAATGCTTTCCCTCATGGATGGTTTCTTAGGATACAATCATATTTGTATCAATCCTGAGGACCAACTAAAAATGGCATTTACAACGCCTTGGGGGAAATTTTGTTACAAGGTCATGCCTTTTGGCCTTAAAAATCCTGGTGCCACCTACCAATGTGCCATGACGTACATATTCCATGATTACATGCATAAAACTCTAGAATATTACATGGATGATTTGTTGGCCAAATCTCTTTTGCACCCATATCATATCGATGACTTAAGCAAGATCCTCGATCACCTCATGGAACATAAAGTTAGATTGAATCCCAAGAAGTGTGTCTTTGGCATCACATCTAGAAAACTCTTGGGTTTCATAGTCTCAAAGCGAGACATCAAGGTTGAACCAAACAAAGTCAAGGCAATCCTTGGAATGCTTCCCCCAACTACCATGAAGTAGCTCAGAAGCTTGTAGGGAAAGGTCGCGTTGATCAAGCACTTCATAGTGCAGCTATCTGACAAGTACCGACCCATGAACAAATTAATACACAAGGGGGTAGCATTTCACTGGGATGACGAGTGCCAGTTAGCCTTTGACAACATTAAACAATACCTAGCTTCACCGCCAGTATTGGCATCACCCAGACCAGGAGTACCATTCTACTTATACATCTCAGCTACTAAGGTGGCACTGGGTGCCATGCTAGCCCAAAAAAACGAACTTCACAAAGAACAGGCTACGTACTATCTTAGCCGCACCCTGGTCAGTTATGAACTTAACTATGCACAAGTTGAGAAACTTTGTTGGGTAGTGGTGTTTGCTACCAAAAAGTTGTGCCATTACATGTTGAGAAATAAGACGTATGTTGTGTCTAAGGATAATCCATTGCGATACATGATGAGTCATACTTATCAAAGTAGTCACATGGTGAAATGGATCATGTTGTTGATAGAATTTGACATAGAGTTTATTGGACAAAAATCCATAAAAGGTTAGGTCATAGTCGATCAACTAGAAGAGGCTCCTCTCGAATATGATCAGCATTTGGTCATAGAACTACCCGATGATGGGGTCTTCCATGTCTTAGAATCACCAGATTCTGATGATCCTGAGTCACAGGCCGACATAACCCTGTTTTTCAATGGTTCTAAATGTGAGCAAGGTGGTGGCATGAGAATAGTATTCTTCACACCACAGGGCGCTCCAATGCCTCTGTCATTCAAATTAAATTTCACATGCACCAACAATAATGTAGAGTACAAAGCCCTGCTCATAGGTCTTTAGACAACGATCACCATGAACATTAAATGATTGAATATCTTTGGTGATTCATTGTTAATCGTCAACGAAGTAAAAGGGGTATTCCAATGCAAATGCCCAGTTCTGTAGGCCTACAAAGCCCTTGTGGACAAATTCTTGGTAAAGCTTGAATGGTACGACATCGAGGCACTCCCTCGGTCATCAAATCATTTTGCAGACACTATGGCCTCTTTGGGGTTGCTAATATCGTAAGACATTTCTGGTGATATGACCACCATTCAAGTCAAAACACTATCGCAATCCGTGATATAGCATGAAAGTTCTGACTTAACACCAAGAATCCACATGATCCAAATTGAACCTCCTCAGGATAGGTTCTCTCGAATCCATGATCATCTGAAACATGCCAACTGGGGGTCCTTGTTCTCCCCTACTCCCATTAATAGCAACACAATGCTATTCTTACAAGTTCTCTCCTGCTCAGCTTTTTCTAGGGATGAACTTTGAGAGGGACTGGATATTCATACCATTGAGGCTTCTGATCAATAGGATTGGTATTCACCCATAAGGGACTACCTCAAGTTAGGTAACCTCCCACTTGGATTGACGCATGTCGCAAAACATGCATTCAAACAGAAAGCGACAAAGCATGTCTTGTTAGGAGACATTTTGTATCCTCACAGCTATGAAGGGATCCTCCTTCGATGCTTGGACCAGCAAGAGTCAACTTGGGTGATCACCCAAGCACATGATGGTACATGCGGTGGTCACTTCAGCAGTATGGCCATCGCAAAGCGCATTCTTCACATGGACTATTATTGGCCATCTTTAGAGCGATATTGTTGTGCATATGTCAAGAAGTGCATGAAGTGTCAACACCATGCTAATTTGACACACGTACCTTTCCAGGCCTTGCAGTTGATCCAGTCGACTTGGCCATTTTTGTAGTGGGGCCTAGATCTAATCAGAAAGATCTCCCCTGCATCGTCAAGTCATCACATGTTTATCATCACGACCACATAGTACTTCACCAAGTGGGTGGAAGCAGTTTCACTTACCTCTACGACTGGAACTTGCATTACGGAGTTTCTCTTGCATAACATCATATGTCATTTTGGTATTCCATCCAAGATCATTTTGGATAATGGGACGTCATTCAAAAACAAATATGTGCGTGCTTTGATCACAAAGTACAAAATTCAGCATAGTTTTTTGACACCCTATTATTCATAGGCAAATGGGCAAGCAGAGGTGTTGAACAAAATGCTAGTTGCCATCCTTAAAAATACAGTCACAGACAGTCATAAGGATTGGCACATTTAGATCCCACTTGCCCTATGGGCTTATCACACTAGCATTCGGATGCCCACTGGGGCAACTCCATTTTCACTCATGTATGGCTCCGAGGTAGTCATGCCTCTCGAGTTGGAAATTCCTTCCCTGCGCATATCAATGCAAGAGTTCATCGATGATGATACTACATGGTAGGCCTGGTTAGACCAGCTTACATTGCTTGACGAATGATGCGTTAATGCTCTCGAGCATTTATGTATCTATCAAGAGCGACTTAAGAAAGCATACAACATGAAAGTTCACTTGAGGGACTTTTAGGTCGGTGACTTGGTCTTGAAAGAAAACCAATAGAACTCTAGTCTGTCATCCCATTTAAGGGACAAATTCGTGGAAAATTGGTTAGGCCCCTATGTAATTGATAGCAAAATAGGACCTGGAACATACTGGCTAGCCTCTCTTGATGGAATCAAGGAACTAGAACCCTTGAACATCAGTCATTTGCAACCATTCCATGTTTAGAAGAGCCATAGCCCAAAAAAAATGCTCCAAGGATTTTTGTAATCACTTGGTCAATCCCCAAAATGCTCCAAGGATTTTCGTAATCGCTTGGTCAATCCCCAAAATGCTCCAAGGATTTTCGTAATCGCTTGGTCAATCCCCAAAATGCTCCAAGGATTCCCATAATTGCTTGGTCAACCCCAAAATGCTCCAAGGATTTTCGTAATCACTTGTTCAATCCCCAAAACACTCCAAGGATTCCACCAATCGCTTGGTCAACCCCAAAATGCTCCAAGGATTCCCGTAATCGCTTGGTCAAAAAAAAGAAAATTCAAAAACAATAAAATCATCAAAAATAACAAAATTTGCATCTCATTTCCATACATGCTCAAAATTGTCACAAAAATAAAGAGCTCTTTTTTTTGCATATCATCTTCATATTCACACAAATCAATCCATCAAAAACACAAAAACATATAGCTACATTACGCATCACACCCATACATTACATCTTTGTGGTCATAAAGGTCAAGGCACCATAGACTGTGATTACTTGGCAAAACCCTCATTTTCCACATTTCTCCGCTCTATAAATAGTCCATCAAAAATAAATGCTAATCACATCTGTTCGCCATACTATAGTCAGTGGTCTTCTAATGTATCAAGAGTTTCTGTCATTCAGTCATCAATAGCCTTCTAGCCACGTGTTGTACCAAGTCAGATAGATTTTATGAAGGTAGAGTTTTACTTGGCTTACACCTTGTTACGTAGCATCCCAGCACAAATTAAAACACATAAAACATTCCCAAGTTGTGTGAACAAAATATGAAACCTACAAAGCAATCCAGGTCACCATAAGAGAAATGGTTATCTTGCTCATCCCCCTGTGCGAATGACCCCAAGAATGCTGAGAGTTGGAAAAAGGACAAGCATCCTCCCTACCCAATTCCCCAAGAATCCCAAGTTCTCAAAAGTTGCAAAACATCAACAATTTGCAAACGTCAAAAATCCAAATTTTGACATCACAACCAAAGTGCATACATCAAGAAAAGCACATAAAATAGTGATTCTCATCACTCCATATCCAAATCCCTTGCTCAAAAGAAAATAAAAATAAATAGTGATTCTTATCACTACAAAAGAGCAGGTATCCCAATACAATTGAAGAAAAGAAGGAAGTCAAACTTGAATCCCTAGAACTCTCAGCATTTCAATAGGTCATGAGGCAAACCTCAGTACCAATTTGGTTGATAGCCTATCAGTCACTGGTGGTAAACCTCCCACATGACGATATATCTGTCACATTAACTTGCGTGCAGATCAATTTTTGCATGTGGATGAGCTAGCTTATGGTATCCTAGATACCACCGCAGATTAATCTGACTAAATATAAAAAAGGAGTTAGTGGGGCTAATTAGGTGATCCTCAATACAGTTTTGGTTGACAGACTATTTTGCACTGGCGATATCCTGACAAACACCACATAAATGAACTCAATGGCACACATAGGGATGTGAAATAACTTGGTCCAAAACAAGTCCGATTCATACCTTGTTCAAAAGTCTTATGAGATAAAGTACAGTCATGGCTAGTTAGTTAAAACATCTGAGTCTCAAAAAACCTTAACTACATTCGAAACCAACTTGCTATATTTCATTCTCACCTTGTCAAAAAAAAAAAAAATCATAGATTCAACTCATTCATTCCATCTGCATATCATATAAATTAAAAAAAAAACATTTGCATTCCATCAAAACATAATACATCCATCAATATAAATTAACATGCATACATCCATATTCATCAATCATCATACATAACTTCAAATCATGACACGTGCATAAATAAAATAAAGTCATATGTATATATCATCAAAAATACCCGTAGGCTACAATGAACCGGTCTTGTGACCCCGGAACAAAATCCAAAAGCTCAAAAACCCCCAAGCCTAGGGCGTCAGCCACCATGATCATGCAAGATCGATGCGACGGGAACTAACCCCTATGGTGTGGGTCCTATGAGACCCCTCAAGGTGGCTACTGCTAGCCCCCACATCATGCCTACTCGAGCCCCCCTCATCCAGTCACCTGCACCAAGAGGATGTTGATTTCTCAGTCTAGCTTCCTCTCGAGCGGCACGATGATCCACCTCCACTGAACGTAGGGACCTACCCATCGAGGTGGCTAATCTCTACCTCTAGCTCCAACCACTACCACACCAAGTCCATCTCTTGCTGGTGATACGTAGCCAAGTTCTCATCGCGTTGTGCCAAAGCCCTATCCCTCTTCGCTAGCTATGTCCATAGGAGATCCCTCTCCCGTGTAGCATCAATGTCCCCATCCTGTTGACTGTGCATGCATAGGATATCCCTCTCCCGTAGCACATCCCCCTCTGCCAGCTGCATGCATAGGATATCCCTCTCTCGTAGCACATCCCCCAGCTCCTCATCGTGCCTCCATAGTAGCCCCTTCAATCACACATTCTCAATGCGTAACCTAGACTCTGTGTCCTCTGAAACTACCTAAGGCATTGGCATCTCTAGAATAGCAGCCTGCTCTGGATCCCACTGCTCCATGATGTCCTGCATCTTTGGTTGCTCCAGAACCCCAAGATCCACATCCGCATCATCCACCTCCACCATGTCTACATCCTCTCACAGAGCTCCCCAATCATCTCCTGGTGCCTTGGCACCCTCCCCACCTACTGCTGCTACCTCTGCGCCTCCCAGTGGCCCCTCTCCTCGCCATCACTGTAGTATCCACCACTGGTCATACTCTGCGATAGTCCTGATGTCATCCACATCCGGGACATCAATCATCGCATCTGAATCCTTGCCTAGTGGCACGATGACCGACCGATCGAGAGTCCTCTCATCCCCCCGATGCCGATAGACCATGGGATCACCAGGCAACCCCTGGTGCACCCCAAATTGTCATGTCATCGACTGTAAGGGAAGAACCCATGCTCGGTCCCATGCCACCCAATCAGCCACTGCTCCCTGTGCACCCGTCGGAGCCACTCTCTAGCCTTAGGCCAGGCTAGATAGTCCCGATAGGGGCACCAGAACACCTTCCCCAGAGCAAGCCGAGTGAAGGCATTGGCATAGTGCCCTACGACACCTACCCATTGCCGACTCTATCCCTACTCCTTAGACCACCACCATAGAGCCACGTAACCTATGTCCTTATCCATCATCTCCACCCGAGTCATCCATGGCAACCCAATAGGCCTCTCCACCACTATGTGCTGCCAAGCCCAGATATGCATCAGATAGTTGTAGCTAATCCCTTTTCGTATTTGGCAACAAACCTCGTACATCTCACCATAGAGCTATGCTAGCAGCGTCTATCCCCACCTCATGATCAACGGTGCCTCCATCGGGCACTCCACCAGCCGATAGACCACATCCAGCAGGTTCCTCAAGAACCTCATGCCTGATGAGTCAGGTAGCAGCATGTTAGAGATGAGGCCCATAAGTACTACATACCTCACTCCTAACACACCCCTCTCAAGCCACCATCGCACTAGTATACCACCAATCTAGCAATCGCCCTCTACCTTCTCCATAGGGCTCTCCACACCTAGCTCCTCCCCATGCTCGAAGTAGCATATCAACACTGTTGTCCGTTGATCCCAGGGTGTCGTCCTGATCGGCAGTCCATCTATCAAAATTTGAAGAATCCGATAAACATCCTCCAAGGTCACTATCATCTCCCTTGTTGGGAGATGGAAGGTGTTGGTCTAGGGATCCCACAAGTTGATCAGGGCAATTAGATAGGCCCGATCCCCGACCACTGGCTCTAGTTGAGCCACCTTCTTGAGCCCAAGGGCGTCAAGCCACTCCCAGTTAGCCACAGTTAGCGCCTCAGGTGCTTCAGCAAAAGCAGTAGGCACACGATACCGACTCTTCACAACTTGCAAAAGAAAACCACAAAAAAACATTAAAACTCATGAAAAACCGCATAAACAACAACATGAATATACAACACTACATCAAACAATGCACAACTAAAAAAAAAAAAACAACACAAACAACAACAAAATTAATTTGTCAGCCTAAAGTTTTTAACTTTAAATTGATAAATTAAACAAAAAAATCAAAATTTGAACTTAATTTGTCAACCTAGGGTTTTGTACTCTCAAATTGGTAAATTAAGTGAAAAACAACACAATTTGAAAACAATTAATTTGTCAGCCTAAAGTTTTTAACTTTAAATTGATAAATTAAACAAAAAAATCAAAATTCAAAACAAGTAATTTGTCAGCCTAAAGTTTTTAACTTTAAATTGATAAATTAAACAAAAAAAATCAAAATTCAAAAACTTAATTTGTCAACCTAGGGTTTTGTACTCTCAAATTGGTAAATTAAGCAAAAAACAACAAAAATAGTAAAATTAATTTGTCAACCTAGGGTTTTTAAACTCTTAACTGATAAATTAACCCCAAAAAGCAATAAAACTCGACTAGGGTTAGCCTACATTTTTAGCTGAGTTTTGATTTTGTTTTGTTAGCCTAGGGTTTTTTTGGTTTAAAAAAAAATGGACACAAACACACATGGTTCCACTAGGATTCCAACCTAAGTTTTAATGAAGCCATACAAAAACAAATAAACGCATCCATTTCACTAAGGTTTTTATTTTTACATTTGAAACAAAATACACAAAAAGAGAAGTAAAAACAAATAAATTTGCGGCTTTAAAATTGTAATACAAACAAAATTCAAGCAATAACCGGGAGGATCACTTACTGGTCTTGCTTCGGCTCGTCGCTCGATCCGGTTCGTGCACTCATGATGTCGGGAGAAATTCGGCAGCGCTTCGCTTCGCAGAACTAACCTCCTCCTCCCCAGAGCTCCAAATCGCTAGAAAAAAAACAAGTGCAAATGAGCCCAAAACCTAGTTTTGGCCTTTAAATAGGCTTTTTGAGCCTGTAATCATTCCTCCCTAGGATGAGCACTCTTTTTAGTGCTCATTCCACCCTGGAACGAATACTACATAGGAATTCGTCCCACCTTGGAATGAATTCAGCACACAAATTTCAAAAACAGCAAAAAAATGCACAAAAATGCACCAAAAGTAGCAATAAAACTGTCCAATGCAGGTGCTTTTGCACTTGACATTCTAGGCATGCAAAACTGATGTCAGGGTCACAAATCCTCACTATCCTACTCCCTAAGAAGGCTACCATAGCCGGACCACTCCACGGGAAGACGGATCTTTGAGAATTTCATCCCCACGCGGTGTCGCAAAAAGGGTCAAAACCCACCCAAAAATAGCAATAGAGTTGCCGAACGAAGGTGCCATCACACCTGACATTCTTGGCATCAAAAATAGATGTTGGGGTTACAAATTGTCACTATACTAATCCCTAAGAAGGCCACCATGGCCGTACCACCCCACCAGAAGACGGATTTTTGCCAATTTCAACCCCAAAAAGCGTCACCAAAAGGGTTCACACCCACCAAAAACAGGTCAAAATATCAAAAAACTGCACACACATTCAAAGATAAATCTTTGAAGGCACCCTCACACAAGTCATCATGGGTCAAGCGACTCATCACTTTTCTCATGAAGGTCATTCCCTCATCGATTCGTCGCTTGAGGGGGTAGTCACGCTTAGTCACCAATCAACAAATACACACCCAATCATAGAAACAACATGCATTCAAAGAATCATTGGCAAAGACAAATCACGCCCCTTCTTGGGGCAAAAAATAGGCAATAATCACAAACTGATCAAACACTTGGCATTCGTGAATCATGAACTCAAGGTTCCCACAGACAAAAGGTTGTGCCCTTTGCCTATTCATGACTGATCAATGTCCAAGCTCAAGTAACACCTCACTAAAAAATGTTAACACTTGAACTGAGTTCCTTCGCTCGTTAGAAGCAAGGATTCAAGAATACATGCCCTTTCCATACTTGGGGCATCAAAATTTGGTTAGGTCACTAAGGAACCCTAATCATTAGTGCTTTGGTTATCTATTTTTGCTCGGTGCTATGCCTTGCACAGCGCATCCCAAAAAGGGGCATTTGTAGACACCAAAATAACACCAATCTGATTATGTGACTGCAAACACTGATCGCATTGACACACATAGCCCCAAGGGCAGCCCCTAGAGGTTAAACAGTGGTCCTAACCACTCTCATAGTAGTTTTGGAAGGTCAAAAATCATTTTGGCACCTTTAGGAACTTTGCTCAACATCCGTTCCACCAAGGGATGAATTCAAACTAGGATTCACCCCACCCAGAGATGAATTCAAAATTCGCTCTTGGGTGGGGTGAATTGCAAGTTTGATGGGCAAAAAGTCAAATCTTGGCAAATGGTAGCTCAGATCCGCCACTTAACGCTTCCTTCATTGCATGGGAGTGTGGGTGAGCATTTTCGAGCGTTGGAGGTTGTTACAAGGGCAGTCATGAAGTCCCTATTCAGGGAGGGACCTCCTTCCCCCTGGGAAGGCATGATTGCCAAGTGGCGCCTCTGCATGCCCAATTCAAGAGACCTCTAGGTCTATAAATTGGTGAATTTCTTCACCCCAAAAGGAGAGAGGAGGGAGCATTTTAAGCAACGAAGTGCTGCCATTTTATTTCCCCATACATCCTTAGTTGATTTGTGCCTTTCACATTCGTGATCTCTTTTAGAGAGGAGGTCATGGGGTGATCATTAGAAGGTCGAATATTGAGCCCAAAACCCAACATTTGGCCATAGAATACCACCCAATTTTCTGACAACACATTACAAGATATTTTGGACCCATCCCAAGTGGATTGGTGCCGAAACTAGGTTCCAATGGTGGGCGGCCTGCCCGGGCGCCCCCGCACTACTATAAGCCTAATCGTCCCTTTAAGGAATGATTAGGGATTCATGGCAGATTGTTCTCTCCATCATTTTTTTATCTTGCATTTCATCTTATGCTTCTTAGATAGTTCGCAATTTCGATTTCGTAATGTTTTGAGCAAATCTTATCATGTTTTATCATTTTTTGTCTTTACTAACTTGCAAGTAGCATCATCAAATTCCTATTAATGGAGGCCAAATTGGGAAAATATGACCATATGGGTCTTCCTAAAATACCCCCAATTAGCTAACCCCAAGTTTGTAGGTCTTTTGGAGATTTCTAAGTAGGACATTTGGGATAGTACCTTTTCGGCGTTTAGTTGCAGGTAAATTCATCCCACCCCAGAGCGAATTCAAATCGGTGAGGAATTTCCCAACTGTTCTTTTTGCAATGCCTTCTTGGTGATTTTTCTATGCCCCTATCAAATTTTTAGATCATTTAGATACATTTTAGTCATAGTTTAATTCATTTTCTCATTCGCTTATCGTAGGCTTGGGGATTGCATGCTTTGTTTTATCCGCAAGTGCTACTAACTATTTCTTGTTCCTTTGAACATAGGTTCTGGACATTGGAGGAGCAGTAAGGAATATACACTCGTATACACAAGCGGCAATGATGTTTTGGTCTGCCCATCTTATATGTGGGCATGCGGAAGAGGGATGGCTATCCATGGATGTAACCAAGAGACGAGTCTAATGCTCCTCGCCCCTGAAAAGGGAGGAGGCGAATTGTAACCAAATTTTTAAATACATCAATAAAAGAAAAGGGCTGTTTGTTTCATTTGGGTTTCAATTTGTTTATGCTTTCTCCAGTTTATGCATTTTTAATTCGTAGCGTCAAGTTTAGTTTCGTTCTTGCATCGTACTTGGAGTTTTTCCCTTTTTATTTCTATATCCTCGTGCTTTCACACAACTACAAAGTAATCCTCCTTCGTTGCTTGGAATAGTAGGAGTCCACTTGGGTAATCACCCAAGTGCACGATGGTACATGCAGTGGCCACTTCAGCGGTATGGCCATCGCAAAGTGCATTCTTCGCATGGGCTATTATTGGCCATATTTAGAGCGAGATTATTGTGTATATATAAGGAAGTGCGTGAAGTGTCAACACCATGCCAATTTGACACACGTACCTTCTCAAGCCTTGCAGTCGATCCAATTGGCTTGGCCATTTTCATAGTGGGGCTTAGATCTAATCGAAAAGATCTCCCCTGCATTGTCAGGTCATCACATGTTCATCATAATGGCCACAAAGTACTTCACCAAGTGGGTGGAAGCAATTTCACTTACCTCTACGATTGGACCCCATATTGTGGAGTTCATTTTACATAACATCATATGTCATTTTGGTATTCCATCCAAGATCATATTGGATAATGGGACATCATTTAAGAACAAAGACGTGCATGCTTTAACCACAAAGTATAAAATTCAGCATAGTTTTTTGACACCCTATTATCCATAGGCAAATGGGCAAGCAGAGGCATCAAACAAAATGCTAGTTGCCATCCTCAAAAAGATAGTCACAAATAGTCATAAGGATTGGCACATTCAAATCCCACTTGCTCTATGGGCTTATTGCACTAGCATTCGGATGCCCATTGGGGCAACTCCATTTTCATTGGTGTATGGCTTCGAGGCAGTCATGCCTCTAGAGTTAGAAATACCTTCCTTATGCATATCAATGCAAGAGTTCATCGACGATGACACTGTGTGGTATGCCCGCTTAGACCAACTTACATTGCTCGACGAACGACGCATCAATGCTCTCGAGCATTTGCGTATCTATCAAGAGCGACTTAAGAAAGCATACAACATGAAGGTTCACCTAAGGGACTTTTAGGTTGGTGACTTGGTCTTAAAAGAGAACCAACAAAATTCTAATTTTCCGCCCCATCTAAGGAACAAGTTCGTGGCAAACTTGTTAGGTCCTTATGTGATTGATAGTAAAATAGGACCTAGAACATATTGTCTCGCCTCTCTTGACGGAATCAAGGAACTAAAACCCTTGAACATCAGTCATTTGAGGCCATTCCATATCTAAGAGAGCCATAGCCCAAACCAAAAGCTCCAAGGATTCCCACAATCACTTGGTCAAACCCCCCAAAATGCCCCAAAGGTGTCCATAAACCCTTTGGTCAAACCAAAAGCCCCAAGGATTCCCACAATCGCTTGGTCAACCCCCAAAAGCTCCAAGGATTCCCACAATCACTTGTTTAACCCCTAAACGTCCCAAAGGTACCCATAATCCCTTTGGTCAAACCAAAAGCTCCAAGGATTCCCACAATTGCTTGGTCAACCTCTAAACGCCCCAAAGGTACCCATAATCCCTTTGGTCAAACCAAAATCCCCAAGGATTCTCATAATTGCTTGGTCACCCAAAAAAGCCCCAAGGATTCTCACAATCGCTTGGTCACCCGTAAACACCCCAAAGGTACCCACAAGCCCTTTGGTCAAACCAAACACCCCAAAGGTACCCATCATCCCTTTGGTCAAACCAAAAGCTCCAAGGGCTCCCACACTCACTTGGTCAAAAATAAGAAAATTCAAAAACAATAAAATCATCAAAAATAACAAAAAGTTGCATCTCATTTCCATGCATACTCAAAATCATCACAACAATAAAGAACTCTTTTTGCATCTCATCTTCATACTCACAAAAATCAATCCATCGAAAACACAAAAATAATAGCTACATTAAGCATCACATCCATACATTGCATATTTGTTGGTCATATAGGTCAAAGGCACCATAGACTGTAATTACTTGGCAAATCCATCATTTTCCACATTTCTCCACTCTATAAAAAGTCCATCAAAAATAAATGCCATTCACATATTTTTGCCCTATCATAGTCATTTTTCTTCTAAATGTATCAAGAGTTTTTGTCATTTAGCTGTCATTAGCTTTCTAACCAAATATTGTACAAAGTCAGATAGATTTTACAAAGGTAGAGTTCTACTTGGTTCACACCTTGTTACGTAGTATCCCAACACAAGTTAAAACACATAAAAATTCCCAAGTTGTGTAAACAAAATATGAAATCTACAAAGAAATCCAGGATGCCATCTAGTGAAAATGTTATCTTGCTCATCCCCCTATGCGAATGACCCCAAAAATGCTGAGAGTTGGAAAAAGGAAAAGCATCTTCCCTACCCAATTCCCCAAGAATCCCAAGTTCTCAAAAAGTTGCAAAACATCAAAAATTTGCAAAAGTCAATACTACAAAGTTTGACATCAAATCCCACAAAGTGCATACATCAAATAGCATAGGAAATAGTGATTCTAATCACTCAAAATTCAAATCCCTTGCTAAAAAGAAAAAACAAAAATAAACAATGATTTTTGTCACTATATAAGAGCAAGTATCCCAATACAATTGAAGAAAAGAAGGGAGTCGAACTTGAATCCTTGGAACTCTCAGCATTCATAAGGTCATGAGGTAAACCTCAGTATCGGTTTGGTGGATAGCCTATCGATCACTGGTGGCAAACCTCCCACATGATGATATATCTGTAACATTAACTTGTGTGCAGATCAATGTTTACATGTGGATGAGCTAGCTTATGGTATCCTAGATAGCACCACAGGTTAATCTAACTAAATACAACAAAGGAGTTAGTGGAGCTAATTAGGTGATCCTCAATACAGGTTTGGTTGATAGCCTATCTGGCACTGGCGGTATCCTAACAAATACCACATAAACAAGCTCAATTGCACACACAGGGATGTGAAATAACTTGGTCAAAGACAAGTCGGATTCATACCTTGTTCAAAAGTCTTGTAAGATAAAAGTACAGTCTTGGCTAGTTAGTTAAAAAATCTAAGTCTGAGAAAACCTTAACTACATTTTAAACCAACTGTGATATCTTTCATCCTTGCATCACCATCAGAAAATACAAAAAACAACATGTATACATGAAAAGTCATTTACCACAACAATCGCCTAGGACAAAAAGCCAAAAGTTCTAAACAGTCTATGGTGCCACCACCAAAATTCACAAATTCAATTCATCCATTCCATTTGCATATCATATAAATTAGAAAAATTAGCATTCATCGCAACATATCCATACATAATGTAAATTAACATGTAGCCATCAAACATCAGTCATTGTGCATAAAATCAAATCACAACACGTGTATAAACAAAAGAAAGTCATATGTATATATATATCATCAAAAATGCCCGCAAGCTACAATAAACTGGTCCTTTGACCTCGTAAAAAGGCAAAAGCTCAAAAACCCCCAAGCCTAGGGCATCGACCACCATGATCATGCAGTATCGGTGCAACAAGAACTACCCCCCGTGGTGTGGGTCCTATGGGACCCCTTAGGGCGGCTGCTACTAGCCCTTACATCACACCTACTAGCGCCTCCATCATCTAGTCATCTGCATTGAGAGGATGTTGATTGCTCAGTATCACTCTCTCTCATGCGATGCGATGATCTGCCTCCACTAACCATAGGGATCCACCCACCAAGGTGGATAATGTCTGCCTCCAGCTCAAACCAATGTAGAATCAAGTCCATATCCCACTGACAAAACATCGCCAAGTTATCATCGCACTGCACTAGCTACGTTCGTAGGAGATCCATCTCCCGCATAGCATTTGTATCCCCATCTTGTTGGTGGTATGCAGTGAATGCATTCTCCCTATCTGCCAGCTACATCTACAAGAGATCCCTCTCCTACATCACATCTCCGAGCTCCTCATCCCATCTCTAGAGCAGCCCCTCCAATCGTGCTATCTCAGTGTGCAACCCTACCTTCGTATCCTCTAGGACTGCCTGAGGCATTGGCATCTCCAAAATGGTAGCCTACTCTAGCTCCCACTACTCCGAGATGTCCTGCATCTTTGATTGCTTTGGAACCCCAAAATCCTCACCCACCTCATCAACCTCCACCATGTCTGCATCATCCAACGGAGCCCCCCAACCCTCTCTTGGTGCCTCTGCACCCTCGCCACTTACTACTACCACCTTTGGACCCCCTAGAGACCCCTTGCCTCGCCACCACTATAATTTCCACCACTGCTCATACTCAGTAGTAACCTCGACATCGTCCACATTTGGGGTGTCAATCGTTGTATTCAAATCCTCATCAAGCAGCTCAATGACCGGCCAATCCAGTGTTCTCTCATCGCCCTGTCACCAATAGATCAAGGGCTCCCTCAGAAATACCTAGCACACCCCAAACTATCATGTCACCTAGCCATATGAGAATAACTCTTGCTTGGTCCCATGTCACCCGATCAGCCACCTCCCCCTACAAACCTGCTGGAGCCACTCCCCAGCCTCAAGCCAAGCTGGATAATCTAGGTATGGCCGCCAAACTACCTCCCCAGGAGCAAGCCATGAGAAAGCATCAGCGTAGTGCCCCATGGCACCTGCCCACCATCAACTATGCCCTCACTCCTCTGACCGGTGCCACAGTGCCCCATACCTAATCTCTTTGTCTACCATCTCCACCTGAGTCATCCATGACAACCCCATCAGCCTCTCCATAGCTATGTGTTGCCAATTCCAGCATTGCAATAGGTAACTGCATTCAATACCCTTTCACCATCGACAGCGGACCTTGTACAGCTCATCGTAGAGTTGTGCCAGTAGTGTCTGACCCCATCTCATAATCAGGGGCTCTATGGTCGAACACTCCACCAATTGAAAGACCACCTCCAGCAGGTTCCATGGGAACCTTGCACCCAAAGAATCGAGCAACAACATGATAGAAATGAGGCTCATCAATAATGCATGCCTCACTCCCAACACGCCCCTCTCTAGCCACCATTGTACCAAAATATTGCCAATATGGTAGTCGCCCTCTACCCTCTCCATTGGGCTATCCACACCCAACTCCTCCTCATACTCGAAGCATCACGTCATTACAGCTATCCACTGATCATGTGGCGTCGTCTTGATTGGTATCTCGTCTATCAAAATCCATAGAATCTGATAGACGTCCTCTAGAGTCACTATCATCTCCCCTGTTGGGAGATGGAAGGTATTGGTGCGGGGATCCCATAGGTTGATCAGCATGGTCAGGTACGCCCGATCCCCCACCATTGGCTCTAGTCACGTCACATGCTTGAGCCCAAGGGTATCAAGCCATTCCCAATCTGCCAAAGTCAACGCCCCCCAGGCGTCAGAGAACACCGTCGGCTGACGGTACCGACTCTTAATCACCTGAAAAACAAAAACATTAAAACCATGATAAATTGTACAACAATAACATGAATATACGACAATGCATAAAAAAATATACATCTAAAAACAGACAAAAAAATAAAAAACAAGTTCAAATTAAAAAAAAAACACATTTGTCAGTCTTAGGGTTTTTAACTCTAAACTGATAAATAAAAACAAAAACAACAAAAACATTAAAACCATGATAAACTGTACAAAAATAACATGAATATACAACAATGCATAAAAAAAAATGTACAGCTAAAAACAGACAAAAAAACAAAAACAAGTTCAAATTCAAAAAACAAAAAAAAAACACATTTGTCAGCCTTAGGGTTTTTAACTCTAAACTGATAAATAAAAACAAAACAAAACAATTCAAAAAAAAAAACATTTGTCAGTCTTAGGTTTTTTAATTTTCAAGTCTACAACTGACAGATCAAAAAACAAAAACAATTTCAAAATAAAAAAAAAAAAATGTTTGTCAGTACCTAGGGTTTTTAACTCTACGTTTAAACTGATAAATAAAAACAACAACAAATTCAAAAATAGTTTGTCAGTACTTAGGGTTTTTAACTCTACGTTTAAACTGATAAATAAAAACACAAAAATAATCAAAATCACAATAACAGTTTTTCGTTAACCTCGGGTTTATAACTGAAGTTCACAAATTAAAACTCAGAATAAAAATAATTTTTCTAAAGCTAGGGTTTTTCTCTAAGTTTAACCTAGGGTTTTAGTTTAAAAACAAAACAACAAAAAGGAACGCATTTAAATCTAGGGTTTTTTTTTTAAATGAAAATACAAAAATTTAAATTAAAACAATTTTTCTAAGCTAGGGTTTTGCTCTCAGTTTACCCTAGGGTTTTAGTTTTAAAACAATAAAAACATCGCATTTAAACCTAGGGTTTCTTATAACCTTAACAAAAATACAAACAAAAAAATAAAAAACATTTCTTTTTAGCCTAGGGTTTTACCTTAGTTTAACCGAAAAAACAAATGGCAAAATAAATTACGATTTTTTAACTATAAAACAAAACACAAGCTAACTAAGCGAAGAGGAGCACTTACCGGTCTCACTTCGGCTCCACCGCTCGATCCGGTTCGTGAACTCATGGTGTCGGGAAAAATTTGATAGTGCTTTGCTTCGCAGACTCGACCTCCTCCTCCTCCTTAGAGCTCCAAATCGCCAAAAAAATTGAATGCAAATGAGCCCAAACCCTAGTTTTGGGCCTTAAATAGGCTTTTAGGCCTGTAATCGTTCCACCCTAGGACGAGCACTCTAGTTAGTGCTCATCCCACCCTGGGACGATTACCAAACTGGTATTCATCCCACCCAGGGACGATTACAGAGCAAAAATTGTAAAAACAACAAAAACTACACCAAAATGCACAAAAACAAGCAATAAAATTGTCCAATACGAGTGCTTTTGCACTTGACATTCTAGGCATGCCAAACAGACGTCGGGGTCACAAATCCTCACTATATTATTCCCTAAGAAGGATACCATAGTCGGACCGCTCCATGGGATGACGGATTGTCGAGAATTTCATCCCCAAACAACGTCCCAAAAAGGGTCCAAACCCACCCAAAAATAGCAATAACATTGCCAAACAAGGTGCCTTTGCACCTCTACTTCTTGGCATGCAAAACAGACGTCGGGGTACAAATCCTCACTATCCTACTCCCTAAGAAGGCTACCATAGCTGGACAGCTCCATGGGAGGATATATTGTCAAGAATTTCATCCCCAATTGGTATCCCAAAAAGGGTTAACACCCACCCCAAAATAGGTCAAAATTTTGGGAAACTGCTCAAGTGTTCAACGAAAAAAAACTGAAGGCACCCTTACAACAGTCATCTTGGATAAATTGACTCATTGTTTTTCTCATGTTGGCCATTCCCTCATCGATTCATCGCTGGAGGGGGTAGTCACACTTAGTCACCAATCAACAAATACACACCCAATCAAGGAATTGGCACACATTCAAAGAATTATTGACAAAGATAATCACGCCCATGCTTGGGGCAGCAAACAAGCAATAATCATAAGCTGATCAAACAACTTGGCATTCATAAATCATGAACTCAAGGTTCCCATAGAAAAAAGGTTGCGCACTTTGCCTATTCATGACTGATCAATGTCCAAGATCAAGTAACACCTCATCGAAAAAATGTTAACACTTGAATTAAGTTCCTTAGCTCATCAGAAGTAAATATTCAAGAATGCATGCCCTTTCCATACTTGGGACATCAAATGTTGGTTAGGTTACTAAGAAACCCTAATCATTAGTGCTTTTGTTATCTATTTTTGCTCAGCACTGCGCTACGCACAAAGCTTCCCAAAAAGGGGCATCTGTAGACACCAAAATAGCACCAATCCGATTATGTGACTACAAACACTGATCGAGTTGACACACACAACCCCCAAGGCAGCCCCTAGAGGTTAAACAGTGGTCCTAACCACTCTCACAATAGTTTTGGAAGGTTAGAGGTCAATTTGGCACCTTTCAAGCACTCTGCTCCATACTCGTTCCACCCAGGGACGATTACAAACTGGTACTCATTCCACCCAGGGATGATTAGTAGTATTCGATCCAGGGTGGGGCGAATAGCAGGTTTGACTACAAGAGCTACAAGAGCTCAAAATGCAACTTCAAGATTTATTAGAAAAAAAGCTAATCAAGACAAATGTATCACCTTGGGAAGCTCCTATCTTATTTTTTAAGAAGAAATATGGTACCTTGAGGATGTGCATAGATTATCGAATGCTGAATAAGGTTACTATCAAAAATAGGTATTCATTACCTAGAATTGATTATATGTTTGACCAATTAAAAGGAGCAACCATCTTCTCAAAAATTGACTTAAGATTTGGTTATCATCAATTAAGGATACAAGAAGAAGACACTTCTAAAAAAACATTTAGAACAAGATATGAATATTTTGAATTTATTGTCCCACCATTTAGGCTAATTAATGCCCCAACCGCATTCATGAATCTCATGAATAACATTTTTAGAGAGCATTTGGACTGGTTTTTGCTCATATTTTTGGATGACATATTGTTCTATTCCAAGAACAAGGAGTAACATGACCAGCATATGAGAACTATGCTTGATATTCTTAGAAAAAATTGATTATATAGAAAACATTTTGTGTGTACAACATCTGGGACATATTATCTCTGTATAAGGAATTGTAGTAGATGCTAAGAAAATATAAGCAATTATTTACTAGCCAACACCTACTAATGTGTCATAGGTGTGAAGTTTTATGGGGATTGCAAGATACTATAGACGTTTTGTCAGAGGGTTTTCAAGAATTTCCCAATCCATTACCAAACTTCAAATGAAAGGAAAAGCCTTTAAATGGATAGAATAGTGTAATGAGGTTTTTCATGTTTTGAAACAAAGGTTGACAACCATACCAATACTACAATTGCCTAATCCCAATGAGCTTTTTATAGTGTGTATTGATGCATCAATTGAAGGGTTAGGTGGGGTTTTAATCCAAGATGATGCGGTTATTGTCTATGAGTCTAGTAAACTTAAGAGGCACGAGGTTAATTATGCAACTCATGATTTGGAGTTGGTAGTGGTTGTACATGCCCTAAAGATTTGGATGCACTATTTTCTTGGAAAACCATTTGAATTAAAGATAAATCATCAAAGTTTAAGATACATATTTACACAACCCCTATTGAATGCCAAGAAAAGATGTTGGATGGAATTTCTAGTTGGGTATGAATTTTGCATTAATTATATTAAGGGTAAGGAGAATAAATTCACTGATGCTTTGGGTAGGAGAGGGTGTATCACGACAATGAAAAAATACCATTATGAAGTGTGGCAATAAAAATATGAATTTTACTAGTCTTGTAATGATCAAGTTGAACGATAATCTAGAAAGGATATAGACTATGTATTTAGAGATGATTTGTTATTTTGTAAGAACATGTCTGTAGTTCCTAGCATAGGAGGGTTGAGAGAAAAATCCTTAAGGAAGCTCACAATACTCCTTATTATGTGCACCCGGGAGGGACAAAATACATAAAATTTTGAAAAAAACTTACTACTGGCCTAGAATAAAAAAAGGATATCACCAATTATATGGCTAGATGTTTAGAGTTCCAAAGAGTGAAAGCAAAACATATACATCTAGCTGGTAAGTTGTACCCACATGAGATACCTATTCAAAAATAGCAAGTGGTATCAATGGAATTTATAGTGGGACTACCTTCAACAAGATTCAGGCATGACATAATCTTGGTAGTTGTGGATAAGTTAACCAAGGTTGCACAATTTATACCAAACAATATGTCATATGATGCACCTATACTAGCGAGTAAGTTTTCCAAGGAAGTGATAAGACTACATGGATTTCTAGAAGTTGTAATCTCATATAGAGATTCTTGCTTTACCTTCAAATTTTGGCAAGCATTGCATCAGGTATTGGGAACTAAATTGAATATTAAAACTACTTATCACCCTAAGACATATGGTCAAACCGAGAGGGTGAATCAGGTACTAGAGGATATGCTAATAATGTACTACATGGATCAACATACAAAGTGGGAAGACTATTTATACTCAGTAGAATTCACATACAATAACAGCTACCATGCATCACTATGTATGGCACATTTTGAGGCCTTATATGTGAGAAGGTGCATAACTCCCTTATATTAGGATAATCTAGAGGATCGAGTAGTGATCGAACCATAAATAATAAAAGAAATAGAATATCAATTGAAAAGAATTTAGAAAAAGCTGAAAGAGGTTGTAGATCGCCATAAGAGTTATGCCGACCTCAAACAAATATCGAGGGAATATTCTATGGGATAGAGGATATTATTAAGGGTGAAACTAACTAAAAGTTTGATAAAATATTCTAAATTAGACTTCAAATATGTGGTTCCATTCGAAATTATGGCTAAAATGATCCCTATTGCTTACAAACTTGTTCTACCGCCAAGCCTATCCAAAATTCATATTGTCTTCCATGTATCCCTCTTTAGAAAATATATTCTTGATCCTACTCATGTTTTGGATATCTCCAAATTGTAGAAGACTGGTCCACTAAGGATTGAAGTTTGATATGCTCGCATACTTGGTTTTAGAACCAAGACTTTGAGGAAGAGAAACAAAGAGCAATGTCGGGTCCAATGGGACTACTACTCTTATGGAAATGCCAAGTGGGAGGACGTGGCAGATATGCAACAACAATTTGCTTATTTGTTTGAGTAGATATAGAATTTTTCAAAAAATTTCATATGATTTAAAGATATATGTAAATATTCAAGTGGATATGAGGTTGGATATTGAGTAGAGTAGTTTATGTTTATTTGAGTTATTGGGTAGAGTAGCTAGTATATGTTTTGCATTACTATGTAAAGTAGCTTATTTGTATCTTGATGCATATTTTGGCTAATTTAAAAATATTTGAGTGTTAATGCATATGACACATGAAAAGTGAAATGATCATAATAAGGACTTAAATTTATTGATTTATGAAACGATGGAGAATTATGATGCTAAAAATGAAATATACTCTATAAATGAGCATGAATATTTATGCAAATGTGAAAAGCTATATAAAATTGTAATTGTTATGCTTGACCATGTTATAAAACACAAGGATTGTGTTTGTTTCAAGAGGTTGAGAATGTAATGACCCTCTCCATAAGACCATTGATTATAGATTAATTAATATATTAAACTTACCATTTTTCTATAGAGCAAGGTACTCCTGATATCCATTGTGTATACAAGAGCAACGATAGCCTTCGATTGATAGGAGAAAAGTAAGTGAGAGGGAAATGATGATCAACCTTGTGAGTATATGGAAGCTCACATGAGTTGCATTCATATAAAATCATGTAGAATACATTGCGTGTTTAGCATAATTGTTTTGAATTGCGTGCTTTGTTATCTGCTTGTGAGTAGTTAAATATTCAGTTTTGATTAGCAATGAAAATTCCAAGGAGGCATGGGAGCCAAATTTATGAGATAAGAATTACTTTATAAATGTTTTAGAACTGCTAAAATAGATTTCTAATTGATTGAGTATAAAATATAATATTTTAACAGTAAAGATATGAAATAAATGAATGAAAATAAGAAGTCATATTGATAAAATATAACCAGAATATATATGTATGGAAAATAAGTCTTTCATTAGTTTACTTTGGTTTCATTATGATAGCAAGAAGGTAATGGATGATGGTATCCATGAATAATATGGAAATAATGTTACACTTGCATCAACTCCACTATACTTCCATCATGGCATTAACTTCACCATATTCTAAAAACAAAATTAGTGGAAGTTAGGTGTAACCCCCTTATGCGAGTTTTTGTTTTTATGGTATGGTCTAGGGAAAAGAAGGAGGAGGAAAAAATTATTCGTAGGGAAGAGGAGCTCTAGGAGAAAGGAAAATTGAATGAAAACTCTAAAATATTATAATAGTGGACTGTCTTACAAATGATGACAGTAGACAAGCTACCAGGTTGGCTTATTTCTATTTATTATTCTATGTGGAAGAAATATGTTATCTTAAAAATTGAATTGTTGTGTTTCCCGAATGCGATTGTTGTTGTATTCGAAAACTTAATATATTTAAATATAAATATATTGGAACTGGATTGCTTGGGTAAGAGAACTAATCTATGTGTCCAAAAATAAATGGGGTTGGGATGTTAAATTTATACTTATCCAATATTAAGGTGAGACTTAGCTTTATGTAAAGGAGAATATGTCTTCCTTGAATGGTGCATTAGGTCTTTGGTAATTCCATTTTTCTTTTGCCTATTGAAAACTTAAAGAAAATTTAAGTAGGATATGCATATTTCTTTGGGAATGGTTGTATGAGTTATGAAAAGAAATATGTATAAATCAAACAGTATAAATCCAGATAGAAGAGCTAAAACCTCTTTGAGACAAGGAAAAATAATACTTGTTTTATGGTACTATCTGGTTGTTTATTTAGTGGTTAGTTGCATGGGTAGATGCATGCATGTTCAATAGATTGTATTTGCAAAATAAAGAGAGTCTATTCTGATCCCCCATTAAAAACCCAAGATCTAGTTTGAGATACTCTCAATCTAGAGTAGCAAGTGATACATCCTTACTGGTTCTTGAAGATTATGGAGACTTCCTATAAATAAATTAATTTTCACCTTCCAGATAGTGATAGGTTCTTCCAACTACAAGCGAAGGTTGACTTGGTACCTTACAGTAGCTTATAAACTATCATATTGTATAGATTGTGTAACACAACATATTTTAAGATATATTTGTAGTGGTATTGTGTTGAGAAGATATTGGAAACCGAAATCTAGTTACCCAACACTACAGGCAAAGATAGGTATTTTTGTGCAAGTGTTTCTTTTAAGAAAATGGAAACAAACTTCTAAAAAATAATTGAAATAGATGGATTACCATGTATATGGTCTTTTGTACTATGTTTTTTTTTTTGAATAAATACTTCTTATAAACATCCGCCATGGGGATTGAACCCGAGTCACATCACTAATAATGCAAGTGGCATCCTTGCCTGTAGACCACACTCACGTGGATGTCTTTTATACTATGTTCTGGAAGATTCTGCTTATTATTAATCAAAGTATATATGATATTGACAGTAGCTAATCAATACAAAAATAGTGGTATTGGATTTATGGTTACGTACATTAAATATGAAAAACAATGGAGAGAAGTCTTTGTAATATAATAGATGGGGATTATTTATGTATATACCTTGATTTTGAAGAATGAAGACCGGTATACCCATTCTTAGGATTGTAAAACCAAATATATATGCTCCTTGTTTTATAAAATCCTTATGTAAAACAATTATATTAGATTAAAAGAATTGAATTGAGTTTTAATTGTAAAATCAAACACTCTTGTGAATTATTTGGGAATGATTATTAACATAATATAATATTGTTGATTCTGTCACAGGTTTTATGTCGACTATAGGAAGTGATTTGGGAGTTTACCTAAAATGAACCTTCCTAATATTGAAAAATAGACTAAATAAGAAGGATTCTTATATAGAAAACTATTTATTAGAATCCTATCCAAAGAAGTAATTACTTGTTGAATTAACGATTGTCATAGGTGTGAAGTTTTGAAATGAGTAATTTAATAAAAAATCAAATATATTCATTTGGAGCATGTGAACTATATAAAGTTAATGATGTCAGAAACCCATTTTGTGATCCTTTATTTCAAGTGAAGGATTTATATTGAGACAAGATCTAATACTTTGAGTTTTGGGTTCACTAGCAGTCTAATAATGACTGTGATCAATTTTATCTTATCTAATATTCTTGAGTTAGACTTTTGATGCATCCCTTTGAAGCATAAATTGCCTTGAATTATTTTAATATACTCTAGAGAAGAGAATACTTTGTGGTTTGGGTTGCTTAAGCCCTAATAAAAGAAAGATGATATAGCATGTATGAACTATTTTAAGTTTATTATAAGATTATACTACTCCACAATCATTATTAGTAGAAATAGAGAAATATGAAAACTATGAGTTCAAATCACTAGTTTGTGGAAAGTAAGTCTACTTTATGTTATGATCTAGCTTCTCGCATGTTTCTAATTAAATATATTTTAAAATTAATCTTCTTAATGAAAATATCTTACGCTATTTTAAAATATTTTAGATAAGTGTAAGGCAACCATGAAGGTATGAAAACTAAACACCTAAAAGTAGGGGTAAAAAAATCAATAATTCATAAAAAAAACTAAGCATCAGGATTAAAGGATGCTTATAATCACCTAATTTAGTTGAGGTGTGGGTATGCACACAACTATTTTGAGAGCAATTGTAGTTTGATAGAATTATTTAGAACATGTGACTTAGTCAGAACTTGTAAAAAGAAGGCGGTATGGGATGCCATCTCCAGATTGTTGCTCGATAGTATTGTGATAAGTCCAATGTTCATTGACTTACTATTAATAGATTTTTATGAAGGAAATAAAGTGATGGATTTGATGGTGAATATCGACCTTTCTCTACAAGGTCTTTTAGTTTAGACCTCCAATTTTCCTTAGAATATTCAAAATATGATTGTGGATGATAATGGATAAGTGGATTTTGAGGTGTTGAGGGACAGGAGGATGGAGTATTTCAATGTATTTGGATTTAATCCCCCTCCCCATAGAATGACCTATAATATGGTGAGGTCCTTCCCCATTTGAGATTAGTTGATTTTTTAGACCAAAGCTGCTTTTAATTTTGAATTTCTTGGGTGGCATTTTGGAGCCTTTTTTTCTTATCCTTTGGTGTGGTTTTTGGTCTATCATGTTGGATTGGTCAGGGTGGCATATTGAGCATGTACTAATTTGTTTGTGTTTGAGATTAGTCACCTTCTCTTGTTGAGCTAGCAGTTGGGAACAATCGGTTGACATGGATTATTTTTTATGGCTAAATGGGATAGTTATCTCTTGGAAGGTTTTGAGCCTCCCTGCTTCCCCTGAGAGCTTATTTTCTACCACTTATTTCAATCTTGGAGGTGCCTTGTTGTAAATTGTGTTCCAAGGATTTCCACTTTTGATGTATCTTGTGACAATTATCTAGTCTGTGCCATGTTTGGAAACTCTCACTTCCACTCATGGCATCTGTAGGGAAAATGTTTTTATATTCCTACTTGGATAGTGGGCTTTATTATTAAACTGAAGGTTTTATTAGTTTTTTTAGAAAATTTATCTTGAGTTTTATCAATTTTTTTGCCCAAAAATTTAGTCTCTTTATCTATGGTACAACATTGCTCAGTAATTCTTCAACATCTTGTTGAAATTCAAGGCCTGGGATTCCACAGTCCACCTAAGGAGCTCCTTTCACTTAAAGAAGACATTTTCTAGTTCACAAGGTGATAAGAGTGTGACCTTGTTCTCTTATATGATTATATTATGGTTTCTAATGGCCCATAGATCTTCTCATAATGAAATGAGGATCCCCATTGATTCAAGAGTCTTGGAGGTCAATGATGAAGTGAAATTAATCCGATGTAAATATGGTCTCATGGATTTCCTCCAAGCCTTCCATGGGCATCAATGGGCTATTTTATAAACTTTGGCTCATTCTTGGAGGAAGGGATGAGTCCAAGACAAAGGGATTTATTTCCTCTTCTTGATAGCCCTCATAGACGAGGTGATGATATTACCAGTCGATGGTGGTTTTCATAAGCACCCAAAGCATTCTCTTAAGTGGGAGTACAACGTTTTTGTTGACATGGAGAAATATTTATCGAAGCTCTATAATGGCTATGATACTAAGGATATTTAGTATCTTTGGAATAAATTCCTTATGATAATAATAGACTACTTCATCTTAGACTCTAAAGCAGAACTAAGATGACACACAGAAAAATTCATGCAAATTTCATTAGCAGAGGCTTCGAATTCGGAAATACAGTAGTTATATTCAAATGGCCAAAAAGTTCCCTTTTACAATGTATGCATTTCTCTTATATCAGACCCGACACCCCCTTCAGACATCATTACACAGAATGCAGGATTCCATGTAACCTCCCGCATGAGTGTTATGTCGCTGCATGCATGTTGTGTCCAGGTATCTTCCATCATCATGGCATTGGATGGCGGAGTGCCCTACAACCGCCTGTGCATCCACCTGTCGAGTCATCATTCAAAGGATTGCTCCGACCATCCCTGCTACCACGTGCCCTCTTTCCATGGCCTCTATAACGCCTAGTCTTATATTGGGAAGGAAAGCCCCCCCCCGATGCACCCAAGAAGACCACCACAAGCCCCCCAACCCACAGCCCTAAAAAGCATCTAAAAAACAAAAAGGACTCGAATAGGGAGGCCATTCAAAGCTACCATATGGTGTTCCTAAACCAAATCAAGAGGAAGCATCTAATGATCGTGTCATATTTTCTCTACCACTCTCTAGTAAAATTACTATGAGACATTAGAGGTTGAAAAGATATTTATCCAATTCATCAAGGGTTGATTTTGTTAACATTTGAGCATGTTGTAAAATCTAAAGGAATTGTAGTGTAAGAGGTGTTAGGAAAAATTATATTCTAAAAAATTCCCCCAACCCTTGAGCCTCTGCTAATGACTTAAGAATCCTTTAGTGAGTCCTCTGGGTTAGATGAAGTAGCCACCCAGGGCCTGGTACAACCATATTGATGTCTATTTTCAAGAGAATGTGTTCATCAAATGCCCATATGAGCACACCTTGTACCTGAAGACAAATGAAGCATGGGAGCTGATAATTATTTACCCCATAGAGCTACAAGAGCACTAGCTTTGCTTACACTACTAGCTTTGCCAAAAATTGCACTGCTATGCGCTGCTACGATCTACTCCCCGATCTATTTTTTGAAAGCCTGAACTGCCTTTCATAGCCTTTAGAAGGGAGAATAAGGCTTGCCCTCTGACATCCTATGAACTAGGGTTTTCTGACAGCTGAAATAAGGTTTTTGACCAATCATCGAACTGCAGCTATCGTAATTAATTAGCATGCTTGACAAAATACGGTGATCATATTTGCAACGATCCAATTTTTTAGACATCAAAACACCCTAAGTCAGTTTAGTTGAGAAATTCTCATAATCGTCATCGCAAATGACTTTTTCCCGTCTTTGGTGCTTGTTTTGAGCGATAGCGAGATGGGGGTCAATTTTAATCATTTTAACACCCTCCTTTAAACCTGATCTCACAAGCCCTTTGACCCTCAACCACAATCGCAATCTGCTGAAGTCCTCCTCCTTCAAAGGCTTGGTAAAAAAGTCAGCTACCTGCTCCTTGGATCTGCAAAACTATAACTAAACCTCGGTCGACTTCACCAACTCTCTGATGAAGTGATACAGGATGTCGATATGCTTCGTTCACCAATGGAACATTGGATATTTTGATAGTGCAATGTCGAAATTTTTGTCACAAAACATTGTTGTTGTGCCTTTCGAAGGATGGTTCAGTTCACCCAGAACCCTTCACAGCCATACTACCTAGAATACGACTGACGTGGTGGTGACATACTCTGCTTCAGCAGTGGATAATGCAATGATCGGTTGCTTCTTGGATGCCCATGACACTGCTCCTGAATCAAGATGGAATGTGTAATCGAAAGTGCTCTTCTGATCATCAGTGCTTCCAATCTAGTCACTATTTGTATAATCCACCAATTCTAACTAGTCTTGCCTGGCATAGAAAATGCCATGGTTTTGCATCCCATTGACATAGCACAAGATCCGCTTGTTTGTTTTCCAGTGCATGTTCTTTGGAGTCTCCATAAATTGATTGATTATACTGACTCCAAACATCATATCTGGCTGAGTTGCAGTCAGATACATCAGACTACCAACTAGTCACTTGAATAGAGTTGGATTGATGTTTCTCCCATAGTCCAACTTGCTCAACTTCAAGCCTGTAGCAATAGGTGTGATGGTAGATTTGTTGTCCTCCATATTGAATTGCTTCAAGACATCCTTCACATACTTCCCCTGATAAATGAAGATTCCATCTACTGATTTGTCAACCTCAACATCAAGAAAATACTTCATCAGCCTCAAATTCGTCATTTCAAACTCCTTCTTCATGGCAGTTCTGAACTGGTCAAATGGTGCAACATTGTTGCTAGTGTAAATTAGATAGTCCACATAGAGGTAAAATATTATTAGCTCTCATGCTTCATTTATCTTTAGGTACAAGGTGTGCTCATATGGGCATTTTATGAACACATTCTCTTGAAAATAGCCATTAATATGGTTGTACCAGGACCTGGGTGGCTGTTTCAACCCATATAGGGTCTTCTTCAGCTTCAAGACTTTGTATTTGTGCCCTTCAATTTTATAACTGGGTGGCTGGTCTATGTAGACCTCCACCTCCAAAACACCATTGAAGAAGGATGACTTGACATCCATCTAGTACACCTTCCAACCCTGTTGGGCTACCAATGCTAGGATCATCCTGATTGTGTCAAGTCGGGCTATAGGCGCATATACCTCATGATAGTTGATGCCTGACTTTTACTTGTAGCCTTTGCCACCAATATGGCCTTATGTCGATCTACTTCACCTTGGATGTTGAACTTCGTCGTATACACCCACTTGACCCCAATGGTCTTATTCCCTATTGGAAGATCTACCAATTGCCATGTATCGTTCTTCTCAATGGCTTCTATCTCCTCATCCATCATCTTCACCCACTTTTGATTCTGACTTGCCTCTTCAAACTCAACTGGATCACACTCAATAAAGAAGGCAAATTCAGAATATTCCTCACATTCATGATTGTGGGTTACCTTGTAGATGTCTTGCAAGCTCCTCGTCTTCGTGGGTGTCCTCATATTTTGAATCCTACTTGAAATTGGAGGTGATTGGGATGGTGAGGTTGTGTTGTTGTTGGCACTACTGTTGCTGCTTGAGGCTATAGGTGACTGCACATTGTTCTCCTCTAAGTCAACAGACTTGACAACTACTGGCTCAAGCTGGCCAGTCTTGGACTTCCAGTTCCATACTTCATCCTCCAAGAACTTCATATCACAACTAATGATGAGCTTCTTCGTCATAGGATTATACAAGCGATACACCTTCGTCTCCTCACTATACATTGTGAAGATGCATTTCTCTACTCTACCATCCAACTTTTGCCTCTTCTCTTCTAGAACATGTGCATATGCAATGCACCCGAATACTCGCAAATGAGCCACACATGGCTTTTGACCACTCCAGGCCTCCTGAGGTATTTTGTCCTTCATGCTTTTGGTGGGACATCTGTTCAGCAGATAGACTATATAGGTTATAGCCTCTACCCAGAACTCGTGCGACAATCCCTTTGCCTTCATCATGCTATGTGTCATCTCCATGATGGTTCTGTTCTTCTTCTCAGCTACACTATTCTGCTATGATGTGTATCTGGCAGTGAGCTACCTCCGAATTCTATTTACCTTGTAGAAGTTATGGAATTCATTGGAGATGTATTCACCTCCACCATCTGTCTTGAAGGTTTTCACTTGATAGTCGCTATGTTTCTCCACAAGATCCTTAAACTTCCTAAACTTTCTAAAATCCTCTAAATTTTGCTTGATGGGATATGCCCATGTCTTCTGGCTGAATTCATCGATGAATGTTAGGAAGTACTTTTTGTTGATAAATGTGTTGGTCTGCATCAAACTGTAGATGTCTGAGTGCACCAGTTGCAAAAGCTGTGATGCTCTCCAAGACTTTCTAGAAGGGAACGAATCCCTGTGGTGTTTGCCAACTAAGAAACCTTCACAAACTTGAGTTTACTGCTCAATAAGGGGTAAACCCTTCACCATATATTTTTTGTGCAACAAATTTAGGCCATAGAAACTCAAGTTACCAAACCTTAGATGCCACAGCAAGGTAGCATCCTTCACGACTGCACTCAGAAACATCAAAGACTCATTCTGAATCTACAGCGAAAACATCTTATTATTTTTCATGGACATAATTGCAATATGCCCATGCAGTTTATCTATGATGGTGCAGGTTTCATATTTGAGCTGGGTAGTGTGTCCCTTTTGCACGAGTTGTCCCACACTCAGTAGGTTGTGCTTCAGACTAGGCACATAGTAGACATCACAAATTTGCTTCCTCTCGTCGTGCTTGGTTTGGATGAGGATTTTGCCTTTCTACATCATAGGAACCTTGTTGTTCCCCATATTCACCTTGGACTGGACTGTTTCATCCATTTGGGAGAATATCTCCTTGTTCCCCATCATATGGTTGTTGCACCCACTATCGAGATACCATATGTTCTTCTGGCTCTCCTCTTCAATATTGCAAGTCAGCAACATGTTTCCACCTACCATATGTTTGGCTTCATCAGTGTAGTGGTCCTGCTATTGGTTCTCCTGGGCCATCCTTTTTTTGCACTCGAAGATGTAATGGCCAAATTTCTTGCAATAATAACATTGGACCTTGGATTTGTTCTTTTTTTTATCAGATCCACTTGGTTTTTTGCACCACCTTTTCCTCCTTACTGATAGAAGTTGTAGCTAGTCTCTCCCTCATTAGGGTTTGACCATCCTCCTTGCTTGTTTCATTTCCCACGCTTGCCTCTACCTCTTCCTCCTTGAGAACTAGAGGCACCATGGTGGGAATCTTGCTTGCCACTGTCTCGAAATGAGACTTGCACCTTGAATGCTTGCTCTAGAGAGGACTGAGATGAGCGGCTCAACCTCTGCTCATGTTTCTGCAAGGAACCCATGAGATCGTCCATCGATAGGGTTGTCAGATCCCTCAACTCCTCAATTGCTATCACAATCGAGTCAAACTTAGTAGGCAGGCTTCTGAGAATCTTCTCCATGATTCTCTAGCTCTACACAATTTCTCCATTCAACTACATCTGGTTGGTTATGTCTGTCATCCAGGTGAATAAGTCACCCATGGACTCCATCTCATTCATCTACAAGTTCTCGAACTCCCTCCTTAGCATCTGTAGTTTCACGAGATTCACTTTGTTGGTGCCCTGATATGAGCTGGCCAAAATCTTGCAGGCTTGCTTTTCCTTGGTGGCTGATGCGATCCACGGGAAGATGGTCTCCTAAATCTCTTGCATGATGTAGAACATGGTCTTCTAGTCCTTCTTCATGTTCTCCTTCAATAGGTCCTTCTCTTCTTGGGAGAGGGCAGTCAGTGTTGTTGCATCTTTCGGTTCTAGGTAACCATTCTCGACCAAATCTCATAGCTCATGAGATCCAAACAGGATCTTCATCTGGATACTCTAGTAATCATAATTCTTGTCGTTGAATCACGAGATCTACAACTACAAGTTGTTGCTACTAAAAGCCATGCTTTAAAACTCCACGGGATGACAAGTTTGCTCTGATACCAATTTTAAGAGTTTAAAAATTCGTTGAGCCACAGATCGTTGTCGCTCATGAGCGACAGTGGTAATATTCCAAAAAACTTGTGATGATGGGTGAGGGAGGTGGCTAGCAAGAAAATAAACCCTACCATGAATCGCTAGCTAGAATCATAAGTGAGTTTGAAGAATTAAAAATTCCCAACTAGCAGATGACGATCGCTCATGATAGTCCAGTTGTCAAGAATTGCAATTAAGAAACAGTGATTGAGGTTCATTTTACTTTGGAAAGCGATCGCCAGCTATAGGGTGATGAAAAAAATCACAAATAGAATGGAGCAATGGAGGTTAATATTGCTTGTGAACAATGATCACCAGCAAAGGAAATAGGGTTGCTGAAGGTCGCTAAATCCTTGAGCGACGCTCGAAGTCGCATGCTCACTTAAACGAGGATGAGATACACTTTGGCCAATGAGCGATAAAGGGATGTGAATAGGACAAAATAAAGACACTTTCGGATCCCTTAAATTAAATGATGAAAAAGGACTAAGTTGATGAGAATCGATCAATTTATGAGCGACAAAGGGATTCACGAGCTAAAAAGAGCGATAGAGGGAAAAATTAAATGTTTTGACAATCGCTCACTTATCATATAAGTTCGCAAGTCACTCGTCAACTACGGCGATTCTGAGAACCTCATACAAGGAGAATAAAAAATTGAGTTATGCTCCGAATCACTCGCGGTAAAAGGAGAAAGTGAGAAATTAACACTCCGACGAGCGACAGAGAGAAATAAAACAAAGTTTTATTTATGCAAGTAAATAGTTTACAGAACTTCCTTCATTGAAGATTTACAAACTTCTGTAAATAGATGCATGATAAAAAAAAGACATGGAAGAGCCCAAAGTTGTTGTTCAACTTTGTCAAATTTCTGCTCCTCTACAACTCTCGCTTCTTTGGCTTTGCAAAAACTTGCACTACTACGATCTACTCCCCAATCTGTTTTCTGAAAGCTCGAACTACCTTTTATAGCCTACGGAAGGGAGGATAAAGCTTGCCCTCTAACATCCACTGAACTAGGGTTTTTAACAGCCAAAGTAGGGTTTCTGACCAATTGTCGAACTGCAGCTACCGGAATTAATTAGCACGCTTGACAAAATGCAGCGATCAGATTAGATTTGCGGCGATTCAATCTATCAGACGTCAAATCACCCTAAGTCGGTTTAGCTGAGCGATTCCCGGAATCGCCATCGCAAATGACTTTTTCCCGTCTTTGGTGCTTGTTTTGAGCGATAACGAGATGGAGTCGGGTTTAATAATTTTAACAGCTTCACGGACACCTAGAAACTAGATTAGCGTAAAAGAACGTGGCTTCCTCTTTGATAAAATTGTTGCTCCCCTACCAGCCAAGATTTTGGGCTTTTCCAGAGTCCAAAGAATTGACGGCACAAGATGTATCCATGTTACGTTCTTGTGTATATATATATCTCTATCTCACGCTAAAGTCAATGCAACGTTTTTGTGTGATTGTAATTGTGTGATTGTAATTTCGTAGCATTACGTGATGTCGGCATCCAATTCCAGAAAAAAGTCCACTGTATTGGGTTAGGGATCCGTGCGTTCTATGTAAACGTGTGATTGATGGGTCCTCCAACACCTAATAATCCTCGTCATCCTCGTCATCCTCGTCATGAAATTGCTGGTTCTATTCCTTCACACTCCATAGTTTTTTAATTACCATTGAAGCTCATGATTGGATTCTTTGAAGTTTCCATGACAGCCCACATTGACAAAATAAATTAAAAACAATACCATACCATAAGCTGACGTTGCGCTCTAATGGAATTCTCTACTGTAAAAATTATCACTTTTTTGGTGCCATCATGCGGTATAGAGGAAAGGACTATTCTACCTACAAACCAATGGCGTTTAGTCGCCCGGGTTTGTAGGCTATACATTATTTAATTTTATAAGTTTGACATTATAAAATCTTAGGCAGCATCCATGGCGATTGTAAATGGGTTGTATAAATCTAATGCTTGGTGTTTTACTGTTTAAAAAATTATCCGAATGGATAGAGTGATGTGTGTAAACCCTTCAATGCATATATATATCCTCAGTGTATAAATTAGTATTATGTCAATAGTCATTGTCCCACCAAGATTTGGTGCTATTCTCTGAAGCTACAACTACTTAAAATATTTAAAGGACTGTAAAGTTTTAAAACTTTAAAGAAGGTTTAGTTACAAATTCTAATATAATTTGGTGAACGTTACTGGACCCGATACTTTCAAGTTATACACGATTAGATGAATACTTTTACCCTCTACACATACTGACAGAAAAATTTCCGATCAATTCTTCCTGCACATTAGTTTGTGTTTGAATTTTTCTACCACATTCGGTGAGGTGACTCTGTCTCTATTTCTTCAGAAGATTCGCTGCCTTGTCATATTGGTCATCTCAGATGCATAACAAGAGGAAGCCTCTTTCTGTTTCAACGATGACGAAGCTTCCGAACCTGAAGCCACAATTAAGAAGATCGCGGCATATTCTCGTTCACTTTGAGCACTTTGTATCTGACTAAATCCACCCTTTGACCCTCATCTCACGTATTTTGAGATTTTCCTGTAACCAAGGATTTAGACAACATACATAAAGGCCTAATTTGCTACTTTTATATGCGAACATATGCCTTATTCTAAAGGCGGTATTTGGATAGTCGACTTAGACGTATCTCTTAATATTTCTAATTTATTTAGGAATTCCATCGAACATGAAAATGAGCTGGTTGTTTGTTGAGGGTTGCTCAGTAGTAGACCTGCAGCATATTTTATTTATATAACGAACTGAGACAGTGAACTCGCTTACAAAACGACGAAGCAGACAAGCTACCAGGTTGGCTTATTTCTATTTATTATTCTGTGCGGAAAAAATTGGTTATCTTAAAAATTGAATTGCTGACTTTTCTAAAAGCGATTGTTGCTGTATTCAAAAACTTAATATATTTAAATATAAATATATTGGAACTGGATTGCTTGGGCAAGAGAAATAAGCTTTGTGACCAGTAATAAATGAGGTTGGGATGTTTTATTTATGCTTGCCTTAGTGAGACTTAGCTGAATGTGAAGGAGAACGTGTCTTCCTTGAATGGTGCATTAGGTCTCTAGTAATTCCAGTTTTTTTGGTTTATTGAAAACATAAAGAAAAGTTAAGTAGGATATGCATGTTTCTTTCGGAATGGTTGTATGAGATATGAAAAGAAATATGTATAAATTAAACATTAGAAACCCGGATAAAAGAGCTAAAACCTCTATGAGACAAGGAAAGAGAATACTTGTTTTATGGTTCTATCTGGCTGTTTGTTTAGTGGTTAGCTACATGGGTAAATGCATGCATGTTCAATATATTTACAAAATAAAGAGGGTTCATTCTGATCCCCCATTAAAAACCCAAGAGCTAGTTCAAGATACTCTCAATCTAGAGTAGTAGACAATACGTCCTTGCTGGTTCTTGAAGATTGTGGATACTTGCTAGAAATGAAATACTTTTCACCTTCCATATAGCGATAGGTGCTTCCAACTGCAAGCGAAGGTTGAATTGGTACCTTACAGGAGCTTATAAACTGTCATACTCTATAGACTATGTAACACAACATATTTTAAGATATAGTTGTAGTGGTATTGTGCTCAAAAGAGATTGGAAATTGAAATCTAGTTACCTAGTGCTACACGCAAAGATGGGTATTGGTGTGCAAGTGCTTCTTTTAAGACAATGGAAACAAACCTTTGGAAATAATTGAAATAAATGGACTACCATGTATATGGTCTTTTGTACTATATTCTAGAATATTATGCTTATAATTAATCAAAGTATATTTGATATTGATAGTAGCTAATCAATACAAAAATAGTGGTATTGGATTTGTGGTTACATTCATTAAATATGAACAACAATGGAGAGAAGTCTCCGTGAGATAATAGATGGAGATTATTTATGTATATACATTGCTTCTAAAAAATGAAGACTGGCTATACCCATTCTCAGGATTGGAAACCCAAATATCTATGCTCTTTGTTTTATAAACTTCTAATGTGAAACGATTATATTAGATTAAAATAATTGAATTGAGTTTTAGTTGTAAAATTAAACAATCGTGTGAATTATTTAAGAATTATTATTAAGGTAATATAATATTGTTGTTTCTATAACAAGTTTTATGTCGACTATAGGAAGTGATTCGGGAGTTTGCTTGAAATGAAGCTTCCTAATATTGAAAAATAAACTAAATAAGAGGGATGTTTATATAGAAAACTATTTATTAGAATCATATCCAAATAAGAAATTACTTATTGAATCAATGATTGTCATAGGTGTGAAGTGTTGAAATGAGTAATTTAATGAAAAATCAAATATATTCATTTGGAGCATGTGAACTATGTAACATTAATGATGTTAGAAACCAATTCTATAATTCTTTATTTCAAGTGAAGGATATAGATTGATATAAGCTCTAATCCTTCGATTTTTGGGTTTGTTGGGAGTCTAATAATATCTGCGATTAATTTTGTCTTATCTGATCTTCTTGAGTTAGACTTTTGAAGCATCCCTTTGAAGCATAAATTACCTTTAATTCTTTTAATATACTCTAGGGAAGAGAATACCTTGTGGTTTGGGTTGGTTAAACCCTAATAAAATAAATACTGATATAGCATGTATGAACTATTTTAATTTGCTTATAATATTATACTACTCCACAATTATTATTAGTAGAAATAGAGAAAGAATCTTGGTCTATCAAAACTATGAGAACAAATCACTAGTTTATGGAAAGTAAGTCTACTTTATGTTATGATGTAGCTTCACGCATGTTTCTAATTGGATCTCTTTTAAAAGTAATCTTATTAACAAAAAATCTTAATCTATTTTAAAATATTTTAGTTAAGGGTAAATAAACCATGAAGGTATTAAAACCAAACACCTAAAAATAGGGGTAAAATAATCAACAATTCATAAAAAACTAAGCATCAAGATTAAAGGATGTTTATGATCACCCAATTTAGTTGAGGTTTGTGTATGCACACAATTTTTTTGAGAGCAATTGTAGTATGAAAAAATTGGTCGGAACATGTGAGTCGGTCATAATTTGTAACAAGAAGGTGATATGGGATGCCATCTTTAGATTTTTTCTTGATAGTACTTTGATAAATCCCATGTTCATTGACTTAGTTGGATTAACCTCGATGTTTGGTATGGGACAAACGGTCGAGAGTCATAATGACCATGCATGATCAAGTCCAAGATCAAGGTATTGTAATGGCTCTAACTAACTCTAGGTAGGGGAATAATCAACTAGATACTAGCATATGTGATCCCTCACATTTTAGAATTTGAATAAGTCAACCAGGTAGGTCGTGGATTCAAAAAATACAAAGGGGATGGGGAAAGAAAGTGTCTCCCTCTAGGTTTTATTGTCCCTAAAGGATAACCCCTAATATGGATCGACCCTTATGCTGGAACATGAGGACATAAATGAGACAAGTCAACTTCACTAATGGCACCATCACAGGATTTGGTCAATCTCGTCTACTTGGATGGTTGTCTGCAATAGTCATGAACCCAAAATTGGTATAATATTCTTGTACTAACTAAAGTCTATTATAATAATTTATTGGGTGAAACAAATTTTCTATGAACCTGAAAGCATTCTTAAGAACACTAGTGTAGTTGAAAACAAAAAAAAAACTTACCTTGTGATAGCGTTTGACAATTTTTAGTGGTACAACCAAGTGAGTAGACTTGGGTTGTTTACACATGGTATCTAAGTAGAAGTGATTTTGATTTGTAGATTTTGATTGTGAAATTTGTTTAAAGTAATGTAAAACTAATAATTTACCTCTTTCACCTACAGATAAATGGCATGAATGTTGCATGGTGGGTCTTCAAGAAATCCTACGAGGTGCAGGGAGGAAGAAACCACTGAAGGACTTACTAGGGGACCAAGGTCGGGGATAATATGATAAGGTACTCAATGTGAAAAAAATATGAAAATATTGAATGAACCTCCCTCAAATGAATCTGTTAGAGAGGAATAAAACCTTGCAAAAGTTATGCAATTATTGCAAACTCACATGAAATAACAAAGGGAAGAGATGGCCAAACAAAAAACTCACATGACCTAGCATTAAAAATTTATTGTCCAACAATAGGGTGTCATAGAAGACTTAGCTAGGGGAAGAGAAACTGGATTAGACAGGGCAGAGAAAGTGCCTAGGAAACCTGAGGGATACAGTACTAGAAGGGCCAGGGTGAGTAAATAGTTGGATAGAAACCTGAAAAAGGTCGTAATATTCAAATTTAATGGAAAGGGTGATGGTGATTTAATGGAAAATTTGCTAAGTTAGATAGAGTCATACTTTTCTTGAGTAGTTTTATCCACTAAATCTAAGACTTCATTGGCAGTTATGAACATGATTGAAGTAGCCTTAGATTGGTGGAAATATTATAAGAAAGGACATAAGATAGAAGTTAAAGACCTCAGATAGGAGGATTTTACCAAATAATTTAGAGAGATTTTTTACTAAGCAATAATATATGGAGAAATTTGGGAAGTTCTCCAACTCGCATAAGGAAAGCATGCAAGTATGATATTACCACCAAAAATTCATTCAACTATTAAAATATGCATCTCAATATGAAAGCAATGAAGAAATGAAGACACAAAATTTATTTTGGGATCGCATCCTAGAATCATAACGATGGTAAATATGAATAACCTTGATAATATACCTACTATATTTGATTTAGCAAGAAAACATGAAGCCAATCAAGAAACTAGAAAGACATATTTTAACTATCAAAAGCTATCAAAAAGGGAAAAATATGAACTTAGAAAGAAGAAAGTGTTGGCTTTATGAGATGGGAGAAAAAGCAAAACAAGAAACCTAAATGAGGAGAGAAAAATATGCAAGGTGGCAAAAATAAACCTAACTATCAAGGTGGTAAGTTCAAGAGAGAAGGTAGAGATTTTTCTAGAAGATAGGACTAGAAATTAGCAGGTTAGGAAAGGAATAGGGAAACTACACCTCTAGATAGAAATGAGAATAGTAATAGAGAAAATAGAGCTCCACCAAATGTATGATATATATCAAGGAGCTCATTATGTCAATAAATACCTCTAAAGAGTTTATCAGCGTCATAAATCCCCAGTGGAGGCCACCCATAGGATCTTTACAGCCACAGGTAGTTCTAAACTTGATGGTCAAATTACTTATTTTTTAATAAATAGAAATTGTTTTGATAAATATGTGCAAATTTTGATAGAGAGTGGATCAATTGATAGCTTCATTTCTACTAGATTAGAGAGGGACTTATCTATTAGATATAGATTTTTAGGCAATGGTTGCAAGGTATATTATGGGTCAAGGTAAACTTACCAAGTTAACCAATGCTTTTTTGACCCTCACATCACTTTGTTACATGTAAAAACTAATTGACATCTATATATGACACCTTCACATGCATTTGATATCATTCTCAGAGTTGATTGGTTAAAGGTGCATAAGTCTCTTCTAAATTTTGAAGAGATATGGGTGGAATTTATGGATGATATTAATCAAAGGGTTAGGCTTTACTATGGTCAAAGTGAAGTTAAACCACATTTATTGTCTATAATGTAGATAAATAAAATTATTAGGAAGAGGAGCATGATATTCATAATTAAAATAAACAAGAAAGAAGAAACATAAATGGAATTCAACCCCTTCCAAAATCTTCCTGTATTGGGAGAATTCAAAGATGTATTTTCGAAGGACCTTCCAGGATTACCCTCTTAGAGGGAATTTGATTTTTCTATTGAGTTATTTCCTACAGTTGTGTCTATTACAAGGACACTGTATAGAATACCCCCCATAGAGCTACAAGAGCTCAAAATACAACTTTAATATTTACTAGAAAAAAGGTAATCAAGCCAAGTGTATCACCTTGGGGAGATCCTATCTTGTTTTTTAAGAAGAAATATGGTACCTTGAGGATGTGCATAGATTATCAGATGTTGAATAAGGTTACTATCAAAAATAGGTATTAATTACCTAGAATTGATGGTATGTTTGACCAATTAAAAGGAGTAACCATCTTCTCAAATATTGACTTAAGAATTGGTTATCATAAATTAAGGATACAAGAAGAAGATACTTCTAAAACAACATTTAGAATAATATATGTACATTTTGAATTTATCGTCCTACCATTTAGGCTAATTAAATCCCCAACCGCATTCATGAATCTCATGAATAACATTTTTAGAGAGCATTTGGACTGGTTTTTACTCATATTTTTGGATGACATACTGGTCTATTCCAAGAACAAGGAGGAACATGACCAGCATATGAGAACTATGCTTGATATTCTTAGAAAGAATTTATTATATAGAAAAAACTTTGTATGTATAGCATATGCAATATATTATCTCTATATAATGGATTGTAGTAGATCCTAAGATAAGAAATTATTGACTAGCTAGCACCTACTAATGTGTCATAGGTGTGAAGTTTTATGGGGATTGCAAGATATTATAAAAATTTTGTCAGAGGGTTTCCAAGAATTGCCCAATCCATTACCAACCTTCAAACGAAGGAAAAGCCTTTAAATGGATAGAGTAGTATAATGAGGTTTTTCATGTTTTGAAATAAAGGTTGACAACCGTACTGATACTGCATTTGTCTGATCCCAATGAGATTTTTATAGTGTGTATTGATGCATCAATTGAAGGGTTAGGTGGGGTTTTAACCCAAGATGATGTGGTTATTGTCTATGAGTATAAGAAACTTAAGAGGCATGAGGTTAATTATGCAACTCATGATTTGGAGTTGGTAGTGGTTGTACATGCCCTAAATATTTGGAGGCACTATTTTTTGGGAAAACCATTTGAATTGAAGATAAATCATCAAATTCTAAGATACATATTTACGCAACCCCTATTGAATGCCAAGCAAAGATGTTGGATGGAATTTCTAGTTGAGTATGAATTTGGCATTAAGTATATTGAGGGTAAGGAGAATAAATTCACTGATGCTTTGGGTAGGAGAGGGTGTATCACAACAATGAAAAAATACCATTATGATCTGTTGGATCAAATAAAAGTGTGGCAAGAAAAAGATGAATTTTACTAGTCTTGTAATGATCAGGATGAATGATAATCTAGAAAGTATATAGACTATGTATTTAGATATGATCTATTATTTTGTAATAATAGGTCTATATTTCCTAGCATAGGATGGTTGAGAGAAAAATATTTAAGTAAGCTCACAATACTCCTTATTCTACGCCCCCGAGAGGGACAAAATACATAAAAATTTGAAAAAAAATTTACTACTGGCCTAGAATAATTGCTCAATTTTCCAAAAACTAATAAAACCTTGAGTTTAACAAAAAATCCCACTATTTGAGCAGGAATCTAAAAATATTTTCTCTATAGATGCCATGAGTGGAAGTGAGATTTTCCAGACATGGCACAGACTATATAACTATCACAAGATACATCAAAAGTGGAAATACTTGGAACACAATTTACAACAAGGTACCTCCAAGATTGAAAGAGGTAGTAAAAAATAAGCTCTCAAGGAAAGCAAAGAGGATCAAAACCTTCCAAGAGATAACTATCCCATTGAGACATAAAAAATAATCCATGTCAACCGAATGATCCCAATTTCTAGCTCAACAAGAGAAAGTGAATAAGCTCAAATACAAACAAATTAGTACATGCTCAATATGCCACCCTGACCAATCCAACACGATAGACCGAAAACCACACCAAAGGACAAGAAAAAAAGACTCCAAAATGCCACCCAAAAAATTCAAAATGAATAGCAACTTTGGTCTAAAAAATCAACTAAGATCAAATGGGGAAGGGTCTCCCCATATTACAAGTAATTTGATCGGGAGGGAGATTAAATCTAAATACATTGAAATACTCCATCCTCCTATCTCTAAACACCTTGAAATACACTTATCCATTATCATCCACAATCATATTTTGAATATTCTGAGGAAAATTGGAGGTCTTAACTAAAAGACCTTGCAGAGAAAGGTCGATATTCATCATCAAATCCATCACTTTATTTTCTTCACAAAAATATGTGAACAATAATTCAATGAAAATTGGACTTATCACAGTACTATCGAGCAACAATCTGGAGATGGCATCCCATACTGCCTTCTTGTTACAAGTTCTGACTAAGTCACATGTTCCGACCAATTATGAAAAACTACAATTGCTCTTGAAATAGTTGTGTGCATACCCACACCTAAACTAAATTGGGTGATCATAAGCATCCTTTAATCCTGATGCTTAGTTTTTTTGTGAATTATTGATTGTTTTACCCCTTTTTCTAGGTGTTTGGTTTTCATACCTTCATGGTTGCCTTACACTTATCTAAAATATTTTAAAATAGCTTAAGATATTTTTGGTAAGAAGATTACTTTTAAAAGAGATTTAATTAGAAACATGTGAGAAGCTGGATCATAACATAAAGTAGACTTACTTTCCACAAACTAGTGATTTGAACTCATAGTTTTCATATTTCTCTATCTCTACTAATAATAATTGTGGAGTAGTATAATATTATAAGCAACTTAAAATAGTTCATACATGCTATGTCATATTGCTTTTATTATGGATTAAGAAACTCAAACCACAAGGTATTCTCTTATCTAGAGCATATTAAAATAATTCAAGGTAATTTATGCTTCAAAGGGATGCATCAAAAGTCTAACTCAAGGAGATAAGATAAGATAAAATTGATCACAATCATTATTAGACTACCAGTGAACCCAAAACTCAAAGTATTAGAGCTTGTATCAATATAAATTCTTCACTTGAAATAAAGGATCACAAAATGGATTTTCAACATAATTAAATTTATATAGTTCACATGCTCAAAATGAATATATTTGATTTTTTATTAAATTACTCATTTCAACACTTCACACCTACGACAATCGTTAATTCAACAAGTAATTACTTCTTTGGATAGGATTCTAATAAATATATTTCTATACAAGAATCCTTCTTATTTAGTTTATTTTTCAATATTAGGAAGCTTCATTTTAGGTAAATTCCCAAATCACTTCCTATAGTGACATAAAACCTGTTACAAAATCAACAATATTATATTACCTTAATAATCATTCCCAAATGGGAGCTCTGGAGAACTAGCGAGAAAATTTTTGATCAGGCGACAGGAGATGTTCTAGGGTTTGTGGAGTGAAGGAAAAGCCAGGGCATTTGGTGGGTTGATGTAGTGTTACTCTGGTTACTGTGGATCTGAAGGAACGTCTGCTGCCCCAGGGGGGCCCAATGGGGTCTCCTCCAAATCCTCTCTCTGGGAGAAAGAGCTCATATGCTGATTTGCTAAAAGAAAATTCTTCGTCTTCCAATGACGAAGCTCAGAGGAATGCTCTTCATACGCTCTTCAAGAACACTGGAAAGAGATCAACAGCACATCGAGTTAATGGATGCCTCCCACAATCTGCCTCAAGAACCAAGATTGTCATCGAACCCAAGATGGTCGAAGACACAATCATATACAGAGCTAACCATGATCTGATTTGCAAATTCATGGGTATCTGACCTACCCTGATTTTTTTGCATACCTAGGTTGGGGGATAGTTATCTAGTCTGTGCCATGTCTGGAAAATCTCACTTCCACTCATGGCATCTATAGAGAAAATATTTTTAGATTCCTACTCAAATAGTGGGCTTTGTTGTTAAACTCAAGGTTTTATTAGTTTTTGGAAAATTTATCTTGAGTTTTATCAGTATTTTTACCCAAAAATTTAGTCTTCTTATCTATGGTACAACATTGCTCAGTAATTCTTCAACATCTTCTTGAAGTAAAAGGCCTAGGATTCCACAGTCCACCTAAGGAGCTCCTTTCATTTAAAGAAGATATTTTCTAGTTTGCAAGGTGATAATAGTGTAACCTTGTTCTCTTATATGCTTATATTGTGGTTTCTAATGGCCCATAGGTCTTCTCTTAAGGAAATGAGGATCCCCATTGAGTCAAGAGTCTTGGAGGTCAATTATGAAGTAAAATAAATCCTATGTAAATATGGTCTCTTGGATTTCCTCCAAGCCTTCCATGGGCATCATAGGGCTCTTTCAAAAAATTTGGCTTACTCTTGAAGGAAGGGACGAGTCCAAGACAAAGGGATTGATTTCCTCTTCTTGATAGTCCTCATAGATGAGGTGATGATATTACCAATCAATGGTGGTTGTCATAAGCACCCAAAGCATTATCTTAAGTGGGAGTACAACTTTTTTGTTGACACGAGGGAATATTTATCAAAGCTCTAGAATGGATATGATGTTAAGGCTCTTTAGTATCCTTGGAATCAAGCCCTTATGATAACGATAGACTAATTCATCTTGGACTTGAATAGGGAGACCATTCAAAGCTACCATATGGTGTTCCTAAACCAACTCAAGAGGAAGCATTTGATGAACGTGTCATATTTTCTCTACCACTCTCTAGTAAAATTACTACGAGATATTAGATGTGGAAAATATCTTGATTCAATTCATCAAGGGTTGATTTTGTTAATATTTGAGCATGTTGTAAAATCTAAAGGAATTGTAGTGGAAGAGGTTTTAGGAAAAATTGTATTCTAAAAAATTCCCCCAACCCTTGAGCCTTTGTTGATGGCTTAAGAACCCTTTAGTGAGTCCTCTGAGTTAGATGATGGGGATTTTATGACCCCCCTTTCACTTTGAAAATAAATGCATCATCATCGAGGAAAGCTAAGAATTCCCAATGCAAATCCAGGGGAGTCTGAGTGCACTACTCAAAACATATTTCTAAAAAGGTATCAAAATTTGAAGATTCACCAGTTTTAGTGGAAACGTTGTGAAGGAAATATCCCCCCTCAGTCCCTGATGCCCCTAGTGCTCAACTGCTCATGTGCATAATTTATGAAAAGAACTAGATATTACTAGGATCTCTCCAGGTGGTGATCACTTTCATCAATGAGATCCAAATTTTGGTTCAGTAACAAAAGGATGTGTCAGTTCCTTAATGGTCAAGAGACCTAGGTATTCCTCATTGGGTTGTAGGCTTTCTTAGTGATTGTTTTGTTTTCCTATTGGTATTGTAAGGCTACTTTTCCCCTGTTTTGATGTGTTTTTTTGGGATGCCTTTGTTAGTTGGTTTATCAGCCATATTGTAGTGTGTGTTCTTAGTCGAGAAAGATCTATTTTTTTATCATGATCTTTCTCTGCTCCTTTTGTATTAATATTTGGAGATCCCTTAAAACCCCTGCTTTTATCTAATATTAAAAAAAATATTTAATTATAATAAAATTAAAATCATAAATTATTTAATTCAAAAACATTTTAATCAAATAAAATCATTAATCATTCCTCATAAAACTAATTCTATTAACCATTTAAGTTGTCCACTATAAACACATACATCATTAGGTCAAAATTAATCCTTTCATTCCATACCAAACCCATATTCACTCGAAGGCCCTCCATAACATATAATATTGAATGCATGTATTTACCATAATATTTCTATATGCTTAAAGGCCTAGCTCCTTTACATATTACCTCTCAAGAGAAATAAGACATGTGAAAGTTAAATTTACAGTCTTTGTCTATGTCGAACATTCTATTGGTATGGCGTTGAATTTATATTATGAAGCTTTAAATTGGAATCATTAAAAGTGTTTTTTTTAATTTTTTTGTATTTTAATTATATATTTTATTGTTGAAATATCTTTAGTTAAAAATTATGGTATTTTCTATAGAATATAATAGGATTTTTTATAAATATTTATTGACCTATTCTAACATTCGTGGGATGTATCTTATCTAAAGTGGCATCACCCTAGCCCCTTAGTTTAGATTATTGGGGATGTATCGTATCTAAAGTGGCATCACCAAATCCTAGTGATGAAATGCCTATGGATGCTCTTTATATAACCTATGACCAAGTGTTATGTAATCCTTTAGGTATTCTATATGTAAGCCTATGAGCACCTTCTATGTAAGTCTATGGGATTTCTATATGTAATTCTACAAGCATATTTCTTTGTAATCCTATGAGTGCTTCAATGTAAGCCTACAATCATCATTATGTAAGTGTATAGATAGTTTTTATGTATCCATCCTTAGCAATATTTATTAATCCACCTCTATGATTAACCTTTATTAAATAATTTAGTATTCTATTATATTATAATTTAGCCTTCAAATCAGGTTATGTCAACTTGAGGTTAGCAACTATTTAGGGATTACATATAATTAAAAATACCCTTATTGAAATATATGTTGTACAATTTTATGATATATGAGACATGGGGATGTCTATAGGCACCCATCCCTTATTCATCTTACTTTGAATCTCTCTCTCTAAAAAATAAGCAGTGTTTTTTGAAAGGATTTCCCTTCCTTTTTTACATCATTATAGTCACATCAAGCTATATATCATATTTGACACACACATCTATTTTCTATATTTATTTTAATTTTATTTTCTCTTGCATAATATTATGATGGTGAAATGCTTCGATATAATTTTATTAAAAAGTTTTAATAATTCTAACGGGTCCATCATTTCTACTATTATTCCTTTAGTCATGTTAGTTTAGTAATGGAGGTAATAAGAAACCTAATTCTAATGCTTCTTGAATAATAAAAGTAGAATTTTTTATTCTTTTACAACTAGATAGTATTCTCCTTCTATAATGAGTAGCTACAATAGAAGGGAGTCATTCATCATGAAATGTCTCAACCCTTCATCCTATAACATGAAATAAAAAGTATCAAATTATCTCAACAATAAATGATAAGAAGGTTTTTTTGTGTCTTCAAGCATATTCATAACACTTCATATTATTTTTATTTAATAAAATATTTTTATTTCATTTCTTATCATTTTTTATTTGAATATTTATTTATTTTACTTTGCATCTCAAATTTCTTTGCATTTGTTTAGTCTTTGTTTAAATATTATATGAGTTATAACATATTACTTAGATTATATATGTCTTTGTGTGTGTATTACATATAATATCATTCTATATGTTCATCTTATAATTATCTCATCCCACGGGGTGCCCATATCCAAGAATCCAACTTGACCTTCCATATTTTATATCTTATCTTTTGGGATTTTACTTAATTTATATTGGTGCTATTGTTGCCTTCACTTGAATGGTGTAGTATCCTCCTATTATCATCCAAATTTAGATAATAGACTAAATATCTAAATCCTTAGAATTAATATTACCTTAGAATATTATATTACCAATATTTTTAATATACCTTTAGAAATCTATGGATATAGAGTAAGCTAGAAGTGGTATGAATGATGTTTCTCTTAGATCATGAGATCATGAACCTTACCAAAATATGAAATTCTATTATTCAAGTGTATTTTGGATGAGCCATGACTTAGAGTTCATATATGTGTTTGAATTTTTAATCATCTTTGCATGCAAGAGATATTCTTTTGGATACTCAAATATAAAACTATGGGTGATATCTTTCTTTTGATACTACGAGTATTTTTTAGAATATATTCACCAATAAGGAATATTAAATGACTTGTAATCAAGTGAATGAGTGGTAAGAAACATAATTTTATATCACTAGTCCATATTGTGGGTTCTAGAACATAGCAAGATAACTTCCAAACCTCGGTAATGATATTAGATGATTTATTGTCTAAATTAGTGCAACATAATAGGAACTATTAAGTACTTTATTAATCACCAAGTTTTTAGATGGAAAAGTGAAATAAGAAAGGGGATATTAATCCAAAAATCCATGAAGCATATTAATAACAAGGATTTTAATTACAAAAATATATATCTATATAATATTAGAATACAAGAGACTTTATGTAGAAAATTAAACAACAACACCAAAATTGAGGTCATAGGTTAGTGGTTTTAGAATTTAATGGTAATGATTTAATGTTGAGATCATTAAAAATATTTCTTTTAGATAGACTAGTCTAAAAAAAAAATGGATGAAGAAGAGAGAGATTTACATTATTTCAAAAATTATCATCTATACTAAATCGTATGCTACATAGAAAATATACAATATAGTTATGAGGATCCTATGAAAGTGGACATAGTTCAACTTTCAATAGTTATAATAAGGTTGTTATGATTTGAATCATGTAATAGGATTTTGCATGTACTCTTATGATATTGGGTCAAAATAGTGGTGTCTACAACATGACCAAGTCTTCCATGTTAGTTACTTAGAAGCACTATTGACAAAATATTAGAAACCAAATTTAGTCATAGCTGTTGGCACCTTATATGTGTATATATGCTAGCATGATTGTGGTGGCTACTAACATCTAACATAGTGGTAATATTGAAATTAAAAAGTGATTCTAGTGCTTTGCATCATTTGGCATTAGATTGGTATATGGTACCAAAGGATAAAAAATGATATTAGTGTTACTTGGCACCAATCCATGGCATTGATCTTCAAGATGACACTAAAGTAAAATATATTTTTTAATAATAATCATTTGAAACATAAACATCATTAAATATGATGCATCAATTAGTTTCTATTACATTTAAATAATCTCATAAGTACTTTAAATTTTAAATTATAAAAAATATCAAAAAAAAGTTTTGCTTTATAACCCTTTAACATAACTCATATATAATATATTAAATAAAACCTTATTTTTTATTTATAACTCTTAATAATCTATTATTAATAGTCTTTTAAATAACATTTTTCTTTAAAATGATCCCAATTCTCTATAATATTTTGTTTTTTTTTTAACTTTAAACATCCTAATTCATAAAATTTGCACATTGTTCTCACCTTCATTATTTAAAAGGCATCAAGTATGTACCCAATAATATGCTCTCATCAAGTATGCACCCAATAATATGCTCTCACCTTTCATGTTTAAAACTCTCAAGAGCATAAAATATTCACCCAATGATATACTAGTAGAGCAAAAAATTCAATACTAGATATGCAATACTCCAGAAACCTTAATAATAAAAAACTGATGTGTCACCTAGTTCAACCTACCTAATCATAGGTTATATATATGTACAAATCTTTTATATAGAAGTGCCGTTGAACAAGAGATGCATAAAAAAGGCCTATATGTATTTGACAAAGTCACCTAACACCAAACTTCTTATCGTTAAAAATGAAGTTATTGTTAAGCCATAACGAAAAGCAATGTCTAAGTGTCTAGAATTTGAAAATATTAATAAATTTTATTTGCTGTTGAATTTAAGAGTTTTCACTTTGGTCGCCTGCTGCGGCTGCAAGAGACTCGCGGACAGATTTTGGCTCGTGTAATTAAACACCAACGGGGGATTGTTTGGGAAATCTCTAGTAAAAACTCCATTGATGCCAAAAAATTTGGCCTGCAGAAGACCGACAGTGGGGAATACAAATGAAACATTGTTCATGCTTCCAACCAGTTTTCCGCCGTTGGGCCCTGCGCAGGAATTGTTTGGACAGCTAATGATTCCCAGCCCCGCCGTTATCAACATTCGCTCGTCCACGGTTTGGGGAACCGAGGGCTGCAGACTTCTCAGGCCGGTATTGAACTTATTTGCGGTTGGTGTATTGTTGAATTCAGGAAGGCGGGGCATGATGGGCATGGAATTGTTTGATCGAAAGCTGCCCTTATATTGCAGGATTGCAGTTGTGGTGGAATTGTTGAAGGGAACACCGGGGGCACTGCTGTATACCCGGGCGGCCATGTAATATAGCCCCGAAGGTTTTGAGGCGTTCAGAAGGATATCTGTAGTCTGGCCCGGGTGTATAAGCACTACGTCGGTTTCGTATGGTTTGGTGTAGGAGGCGTCCACTGCTACAACCGTCATATTGTGCCGCGCAATTTTGAAGAATAATGGATGATTGAGAGCAGCGTTGATGATTCTCACCAGGTAGGTTTTCCCGGCCTGGACCAGAACCCGCAATGTATCTGCATCGAACATGATTTAGTTCTGTTGATTTCTGTTGTTTTGCTTTTTAATGAGTGATAATAAAAGTTATTGGACCTACCGTTCGCAGAGCATGGGTAGAGGTCTCCCGGTTGTGCGTTGATGGTGAATGCATCGGATTTGTTCGGTATTCCTCCAGTTCGAACGGCTTGACATCTACCACGTTCGCATTCCACCATTCTCCTGCTCACCATTACAGTAGGAAAGAGAAATTGAAATTTCGTTAGCAGCGACTCATGTTTTCTTGCCTGTTGTAAAAATATATGCATCAAATAGCTTGCCAAGCTAATCATGTATCACAATATCAACTACAGCGTGTTACAGTAAAGAAAAGGGATTAGAAAAGGTGAAGTGAATTCATACAACGTCGAATGGAGTTGACTTATGAACAGTGCACCATCCATAGTGACATAATTTGCCTATATTCTAATACCAATCGTAAATAACGTGAATAGAAAAAGGTAAATTGAAGAACTTCAGGTATTTTTAAGATTGGTAAGTGTTTGTTAGGTAAAGTATTTATCAAAAAGAAATTTAGGTTCAAATTTTGGGACATGTTTGTTACAAAGGTAGTAGTCTGATCTGAATTCTGTGAGTATGCACCAAAATCGATGGTGTGAATCCCAAGCCAATATGGAAGACAGCCCTTTTTTAATACGCTTCAGAACTCGGTTACAATTCGTCTCCTCCCTTTTCAGGGGCTAGGAGCGTTAAAAATGTGTTCTTGTCACATCAATGGATGCCATTCCTTCTTCCGCGTGCCCACATGTAAAGTGGGCGGACCAAACGTCGCCACCGCTTGCGTTGATGAGTCTTGAATCCTTGCTGCTCCTCTGATGTTAAGACCCTGCGTTCAAGGAAACAGGAGACAGTCAGTAGCACCTGTAGATAAAACGAAACATGCAATCCCCACGCCTTCAATTAGTGCATGCAAGATATAAATAAAACGATAACTAAAATAGATCCAAATGAACTAAAAATTTGACAGGGGCATCAAAACATCACAAGGAAAACACTGCAAATGGAACAGTCAGAAAATTCAACACAGATTTGTATTCGCTCCGGGGCGGGACAAATAGACCTTGAACAAAGTGTCAAAAAGCATTGTCCCAAATGTCACATTCGGGAAGCTCCAAATCACCAAAAAAGTTGGGGGTTAGCTAATTGGGGGTATTTTGGGAAGACCCAGAAGGTCAAATTTTCCCAATTTGGCCCGTATCACCAGGAATTTGATGATGCTACCTGCATGTTAGTAAACGCAGGAAATAATAGAAACATGATAAAAAATGCTCAAAACGATGTGAAATTTGAATGACAACCTATGTAAGCAACATAGAATCAAATGCAAAAATAATAGAAATAAATTTTCCATAGATTTCTAATCGCTCCGGGGCGGGGCGATTAGGACTGTAGTAGTGTGGGGGGCACCTCGGGGCAGGACGCCCACTATTTGGGGCCTGATTTCACCACCAATCCACTTGGGATGGGTCCGAAACATCTTGTGGGGTGTTGTCGGCAAATTTGGTAGGATATTATGGCCAAATTTCAGGTTTTGGTTTCGGATTTGCGCTTCCAATAACCACCCTATGACCTCCTTTCCAAAAGAGATCAAGGATGTGAAAGGCACAAATCAAAAAGGTGTGTGTGTGGAAGTAAAATGACAGCACTTCATTGCTCAAAATGCTCCTTCTCTGTATATCTTGTGGTGAGAAAAATCACCAATTTATAGACCTAGAGGTCTCTTTGGATGAGCATGCAGAGGCGCCACTTGGCAATCATGCCTTCCCATGGGGGAGAAGATTCCTCCCTAATTAGGGGCTTCATGATTGCCCCTATAACTGCCTCTAACACTCGAAAATGCTCACTCACACTCCCATGCAGTGAAGGAAGAGTTAAGTGACGGATCTGAGCTGCCATTTTTCAAGATTTAACTTTTTTCCCATCAAACCTGCTATTCGCCTCACCTTGGAGCGAATACTGCTAATCGTCCCTGGGTGGGGCGAGTAGAAGTTTGTAATCGTCCTTGGGTGGAACAAGTATGGAGTAGAGTACTTGAAGGTGCCAAATTGACTTTTGACCTTCCAAAACTGCTGTGAGAGTGGTTAGGACCACTGTTTAACCTCTGGGGGCTGCCCTTGGGGTTGTGTGTGTCAATGCGATCAGTGTTTGCAGTCACATAATCGGATAGGTGTTTTTTTGGTGTCTACAGATGTCCCTTTTTGGGATGCGTTGTGTGTGGCGCAGTGCTGAGAAAAAATAGATAACCAAAGCACTAATGATTAGGGCTTCTCAGTAACGTAACCAAATTTTGATGTCCCAAGTATGGAAAAGGCATGCATTCTTGAATCCTTGCTTTTGACGAACGAAGGAACTCAATTCAAGTGTTAACCTTTTTTGGTGAGGTGTTACTTGATCTTGGACATTGATCAGTCATGAATAGGCAAAAGGTGTAACCTTTTGTCTGTGGGAACCTTGAGTTCATGATTCATGAATGCTAAGTGTTTGATCAGCTTGTGATTATTGCTTGTTTGTTGCCCCAAGTAGGGGCGTGGTTGTCTTTGTCAATGATTCTTTGAATGCATGCCATTTACATGATTGGGTGTGTATTTGTTGATTTGTGACTAAGTGTGACTACCCCCTCAAGTAACGAATCGATGAGGGAATGACCTACATGAGAAAAGCGACGAGTCGCTTGACCCAAGATGACTTGTGTAAGGGTACCTTTAGATGTTTATCTTTGAATGTGTGTGTAGTTTTTCGACATTTAGACCTATTTTTGGTGGGTTTGAACCCTTTTTGTGATGCTTTTTGGAGCTGAAATTGTCAAAGATTCGTCTTCCCGTGGAGTGGTCCGGCTATGGTAGCCTTCTTAGGGAATAGGATAGTGAAAATTGGTGACCCCAATGTCACTTTTGGATGCCAAGAATGTCAATCACAAAGGCACCTTCGTTCGACAATGTTATTGCTATTTTTGGTTGGATTTTGACCCTTTTTGTGATGTAATTTTGGGATGAAATTCTCGGCAATCCATCATCCCGTGGAGCGGTCCAGCTATGGTAGCCTTCTTAGGGAGTAGGATAGCGAGGATTTGTAACCTCGACATCCGTTTTGCATACCTATAATGTCAAGTGCAAAAGCACTCTCATCGGCAATTTTATTGCTTGTTTTGGTGCATTTTTGTGCAGTTTTTGCTGTTTTAAAAAAAAAAATTGTAAGGTCATAGGACCGTTTTATTGTAGCCGGAGGGCTCTTTTGATGGTATATATATACATATGACTTTATTTTGTTTATACATGTGTCATGATTTGATGTTATGCACAATGATTAATGAATGTGTATGTATGCATGTTAATTTATATTTGATTGATGCATATGTTATGATGAATGCAAATGTTTCTAATTTTTATGATATGCAAATGGAATGGATGAATTAAATTTGTAATGTTTGGCGGTGGAACCATAGACTGTTTAGAAATTATGGCTTTTTGTCCTAGGCTATTTTTGTGGTAAATGATTTTTTATGTATACATGCTATTTTTGTAATGAGGATCACCTAATTAGCTCCACTAACTCATTTGTTGTATTTAGTCAGATTAATTTGTGGTGCTATATAGGATACCATAAGCTAGCTCATCCACATGCAAACATTGTTCTGTACATGAGTTAATGTGATAGATATATCATCATGGGGGAGGTTTACCACCAGTGATCAATAGGCTATCCACCAAACTGGTACTGAGGTTTACTTGATGACCTTCTGAATGCTGAGAGTTCCAGGGATTCAAGTTCGACTCCCTTATTTTCTTCAATTGTATTGGGATACTTGCTCTTTTGTAGTGATAAAAATCACTGTTTATTTTTGTTATATTTTCTTTTGAGCAAGGGATTTTGAATATTGAGTGATGAGAATCACTATTGTATGTGCTTTTTGATGTATGCACTTTGGTTGTGATGTCACATTTTTGAATTTTTGACTTTTCCAAATTGGTGATGTTTTGCAACTTTTTGAGAAATTGGGATTCTTGGGGAATTGGGTAGGGAAGATTCTTGTCCTTTTGCCAACTCTCAGCATTCATGGGGTCATTCGCACAAGGGGATGAGCAAGATAACCATTTCGCTTATGGTGACCTGGAATGCTTTGCAGGTTTCATCTTTCGTTCACACAACTTGGGAATTTTTTTATTTGTTTTAACTTGTGGTGGGATGCTTCGTAACAAGGTGTGATCCAAGTAGAACTCTACCTTTGTAAAATCTATCTGACTTTGTATAGTACATGGCTAGAAAGCTAATGATAGCGGAATGACCAAAACTCTTGATACATTAGAAGACAACCGACTAGGATATGGCGGAAAAGATGTGAATGGCGTTTATTTTTGCTGGACTGTTTATAGAATGGAGAAATATGGAAAATGATGGTTTTGCCAAGTAATTACAGTCTATGGTGCCTTTTGACCTTTATGACCACAAATATGTAATGTATGGATGTGATGCTTAATGCAGCTATTATTTTTGTGTTTTTGATGGATTTATTTGTGTGAGTATAAAGATGAGATGCAAAAAGAGCTCTTTATTGTTGTGATGATTTTGAGCATGCATGGAAATGAAATGTAAATTTTGTTATTTTTGATGATTTTATTGTTTTTGAATTTTCTTATTTTTGACCAAGCGATTGTGGGAATCCTTGGAGCTTTTTGTCTTGACCAAAGGGGTAATGGGCACCTTTGGGGCATTTGGGGATTTGACCAAGTGATTGCAAGAATCCTTGGATATTTTTGTCTTGACCAAATGGGTAATGGGCACCTTTGGGGTGTTTGGGGATTGGACCAAGTGATTGCAGGAATCCTTGGAGCCTTTTGGTTTGACCAAAGGGGTAATGGGCACCTTTGGGGCATTTTAGGGTTGACCAAGCTATTGCAGGAATCCTTGGAGCTTTTGGTTTGGGCTATTGTGTCACTCGGACATCCTAGATGATTTTTTGCTCTGGATATGGCTCTAGATGTATTGGCATGAATGGATCGGCCCTATGTGCGGATAGGAGGACAAGGTCTATCCTCGACATTGATATCGCTATAGGGTCTCTAGGTGAAAGGTGCTCTCTGTATGCCCAAAGTGGTGGATGCAGCACTTGGTCCAATTGTGTTGGGTTTAGGTGCCACTCATGCCCTGGCCTTATGTTTAGTTGTTCAAATATGTCGTCAATATCCAAGGGGTATTGTTGTTGCATCTACCGCATGTGATTGAGATATGCCATCTTAGTTTCATCTTCATAATCACTGTCAAAGATCCAAAGGCCTTCGTTGGTTCCAACAACTATTTACGACATTAGAGGCTCGTATTGCTCGAGCAAATTGATTTGGCCCCATTGGGGTTGTTTCACTCTCTACGATGGGGCCTGATTTTCTTGATGTGGCACTCGCTCGATTGGAGCATCCAAAGGGAACATTGCTAAGAGGCTTTCTTGATAATCATCCATGGGGGTCACTTGTGAGTGATTGCTATCTGATTCGAAGGGGTCCCATGGTGCTACCTCATATTCTGACTCGTCTTCTGAAGATCTTTTTTGACCTTGTCTATACCCCTCTTGTAGGTGAGTCCTCAAACTTTCTCCTCTCTCGAGCAAAGGGAAAGGGTTGTTGAGGTCAACAAGGTTGGTTGTCAATAATGGGAGATAATCCCCCAGTGTATATGTTGTGTTAGGGTTGGCATATGGATCTAATGTCAATCCCCCCTTGTTGCCTATCCCTAGGCCTTGCATGTTCTCTACCAATATGTCCAAGGGTAGGGGGTGGTTGAACCCTACCCCTGATTTGTCGTATGGAATTTGGTATCTTGGTTGGCAAAGAACACGCACTCCTTGCTCATATCTGCCTAACCCATAGCCATGCCAATTGCATTGGCCAAGATATCTCAAAGCAAAATTTGGGTTGGACAAATAATTGACATCTTCAGTAAAAGGCTCTTCATCTTCGTCCTCTTGCATGCAAGGTTCAATACCATGATCAAGGCCCCCATACAAAAAGTTTGTCTAGTTTGGCGGATAGCCTAGAGGAACAATAGTGCCTATGGGGAGACAAGGTCTCCCCATGTCCTGCATGGACTCAAGTGCGGGCGTTGCTATAATGTTCCACACCAGGTACTCCCCCAGGCCTGTATTGGCCTTTTCAATAGTGATTGGTGGCAGTTGAGGGGGAGGAAACGAAAGTTCATCCTGAGTCCACTCCATGTCAGGTGAACTAGGAGCCTCGACTTCCATTTTGCTAGTCATCTCCTTAGTGGTTATGGTTGATACTAATGGCTATACCTCTTCCAGAGGTTTCTTCCCCTTGTCCTTATGTGTCGCCACCATAGGTGGCATCATTGGTGAAGGACCAGACGATGAATATGGACCTGGCTAGGGTTTTGATGGACTTGTCAATGGGGATGCCTATGAAATCGAACCCTGTTTAGATGGATTCAACTAAAAATCCAAATGCATTGATGGAAGGGTCGATTACGACATCAGCTGCACCGCATTGCAATACTTGAAGGGTTCCAAGTCCACCGTGGCTACATGCACTTGCCCTTCAAATGTATACTTTAAGCATTGATGAGCTATTGAAGGGACACAGTTCAAGTCCCTAATCCATGGCTGACCCAACAAGATGTTATAGGCCATTTCACCTTCCAAGATGTGGCACAATGTAGGTATAGTTGTCTGTCCCACTTGGATGGGTAGGACAATTGTGCCAAATGTCAAGCATATTGCATCATTGAATGCTCGTAGTGTATAGGTGGAGGCCACTATGTGAGATGCAGGCAACTTGAGGTGCTTCAAGGCCGCTATTGTAATGATATTACTGGACGATCCAGTGTCCACCAACACCCTTTTGTACGAAATCCCATTGACCCGTGCAATGACGTGCAAGGGTGGATCCGCCATGTCACCAGCCACTGACTTCAATTCATCTTCTCAAAATGTGATGACTAGCTCAGTGCATCGTTTGACATGTCCCATGAAGTTGTTGAAGGAGTTTGCTTCGTGGGGCTGCAAATCGATGACTTTTAGTATCTCCATTAGAGCCTCCCGATGGGGCATTGATTGTTGTATGAGGTCGTAGATGGAGAGCCTAGCCGACGTGGTCCTCAAACTCTGGGTGAGTTTGGTCCAAATTGTGGCCACTGGTCTAGGCGGAGGAGGTGGTGCAAGGTGCTATTGTGGTTGTGACATTGTTGGCACCTCTCCTGTAGCTACCATGGGGGCAGCTATGCTTGGGTACCTCCTGCTTTGAGTCACTATACTGATCATCCCTACATACCCCTACATAGGGCAGTTCTGTGTGACCTCATTGACTTGTAGGGTCTTTTCCTGCGCATCATGGGCAGTCAAGGGGTCCTTAAATACTTCCATTTGTTGATTTCATGGTGCCACAGTATTATCTACCTCTAATGTCTTGTTATCAATTAGGTCTTGCACCAAGCCTTTAAACTTCCAACATGCATTAAGGTCATGTCCCTTCCGTATGTGGAACCTATAGTACAAATATTCCCTGTAACCCTTAGTTTTTGGTGCATTGGGGTCTATGGGTTGAATCTCGAGCAGGTTAATCAAGTTTTTCACTGACAAGTGATCAAACAGAGAGTCTCTAGACTCTGTGTAAGGTGTGAATTATCGCCTACGGTGACACTGCTAATTTTTTTCTTACCTCTGATTTTCTCTATCATAACTATTAAGAGGCACCACCTGATAGTTAGCATTTTGGGGCTGTGTTGCTTGTGTAGGCTTAGGGACGTTTATAGCAACCTGATTAACCGCAATGTGTTTTTGTTGCATGGTCCCTATTTTGGTGTTCTTAGACCATTCTTTCTTCTTTGGCTTGGCTATCTCACCATCCTGAATCTTGATCTCCTCAATGATTTTGGCTTGTGCCAGAGCTTCCTCTAAAGTGGCATATTGCTATAGCTACAATAGCATAGAGATCAATCTCAAACAGGTTTTTGAGAACATTTGAGTGAGGTCAGACATAGGATGGAGGTAGGGTAGCTTGGAAAGCAAAGTCCTCCACCTGTTCCCATAGGCTGCCATAGTTTCTTCCTCATACTGCCTAAGGCTAGCTAGGGCGCTTAGTGACACCTTCTTCTTGGTTTTGAAGGTGAAGCATTCGAGGAACGCGTCCACTAGCTGATCTAAGTTACTAATGGAAAAGCCAAGATGTGATTCAAATGAAACAAAAGATAACGCTAAATCATATGAATTGAAAGTGCATGAAAGGAGAGAAGCATAAGCGAATAAAAACCAAATAGAAAGCCAATATGGAAGATATTATTTTTACTAATACGCTTTAGAACTTGGTTACAATTCATCTCCTCCCTTTTCAGGGGCTAGGAGCATTAAAAATGTGTTCTTGTCACATCAATGGACGCCATTCCTTCTTCCGCGTGCCCACATGTAAAGTGGGCGGACCAAACGTCACCGCAACTTGCGTTGATGAGTCTTGACTCCTTGCTGCTCCTATGATGTTAAGACCCTATGTTCAAGGAAATAGGAGACAGTCAGTAGCACCTGTAGATAAAATGAAACATGCAATCCCCATGCCTTCAATTAGTGCATGCAAGATATAAATAAAATGATAACTAAAATAGATCCAAATGAACTAAAAATTTGACAGGGGCATAAAAACATCACAAGGAAAACACTAAAAATGGAACAGTCAAAAAATTCACCACATATTTGTATTCGCTCCACGGCCGGACAAATAGACCTACAACAAAGCTTCAAAAAGCATTGTCCCAAATGTCACATCCAAGAAGCTCCAAATCACAAGCAAAGTTGGGGGTTAGCTAATTGGGGGTATTTTGGGAAGACCCAGAAGGTCATATTTTCCTAATTTGGCCTCTATCACCAAGAATTTTATGATTCTACCTACATGTTAGTAAAGACGGGAAATAATAGAAACATGATCAAAAATGCTCAAAACGATGTGAAATTTGAATGACAACCTATCTAAGTAGCATAGAATCAAATGCAAAAATAACATAAAGGAAATATTCCATAGATTTATAATCGCTCCAGGGCGGGGAGATTAGGACTACAACAGTGTGGGGGGTGCCCGAGGGTAGGACGCCCATTGTTTGGGGCCTGATTTCGACACCAATCCACTTGGGATGGGTCCAAAACATCTTATGGGGTGTTGTCAACAAATTTGGTAGGATATTGTGGCCAAATTTTAGGTTTTGGTTTCGGATTTGCACTTCCAATAACCACCCTATGACCTCCTTTCCAAAAGAGATCAAGGATGTGAAAGGCACAAATCAAAAATGTGTGTGTGTGGAAGTAAAATGATAGCACTTCATTGCTCAAAATGCTCCTTCTCTGTATATCTTGTGGTGAGAAAACTCACCAATTTATAGACCTAGAGGTCTCTTTGGATGAGCATGCAGAGGCACCACTTGGAAATCATGCCTTCCCAGGGGGGAGAAGATTCCTCCATGATTAGGGGCTTCATGACTGCCCTTGTAACTACCTCTAATGCTCAAAAACGCTCACTCACACTCCCATGTAGTGAAGGAAGAGTTAAGTGGTGGATCTGAGCTGTCATTTGTCAAGATTTGACTTTTTTCCCATCAAACCTATGATTCGCCTCACCCTAGAGCAAATACTGCTAATCATCCCTAGGTGGGACGAGTAGAAGTTTGTAATCGTCCCTGGGTGGAACGAGTATGTAGTAGAGTGCCTAGAGGTGCAAAATTGACTCCTGACCTTCCAAAACTACTATGAGAGTGGTTAGGACCACTGTTTGACCTCTAGGGGATGCCCTTGGGGTTGTGTGTGTTAATGCGATCAGTGTTTGCAGTCACATAATCGGATAGGTGTTGTTTTTGTGTCTACAGATGCCCATTTTTGGGATGTGTTGTGCGTGGCATAGTGCTAATAAAAAATAGATAACCAAAGCACTAATGATTAGGGTTTCTCAGTAACCTAACCAACTTTTGATGCCCCAAGTATGGAAAGGGCATGCATTCTTGAATCCTTGCTTCTGACGAGCGAAGGAACTCAATTCAAGTGTTAACATTTTTTGATGAGGTGTTACTTGATCTTGGACATTGATCAGTCATTAATAGGCAAAGGGTGCAACCTTTTGTCTGTGGGAACCTTGAGTTCATGATTCACGAATGCCAAGTGTTTGATCTGCTTATGGTTATTGCTTGTTTTTTGTCCCAATAAGGGGCATGGTTGTCTTTGTCAATGATTCTTTGAATGCATGCCATTTCCATGATTGGGTGTGTATTTGTTGATTGGTGAGTAAGTTTGACTACCCCATCAAGCAACGAATCGATGAGAGAATGACCTACATGAGAAAAGCGACGAGTCGCTTGACCTAAGATGACTTGTGTAAGGGTGCCTTTAGATGTTTATGTTTGAATGTGTGTGCAGTTTTCTGACATTTAGACCTATTTTTGGTGGGTTTGAACCCTTTTTGTGATGCTTTTTGGAGCTGAAATTGTCAAAGATCCGTCTTCCTGTGGAGCGGTCCGACTATGGTAGCCTTCTTAGGGAATAGGATAGTGACAATTGGTGACCCCATTAGAGCCTCCCAATGGGGCGCTGATTGTTGTATGAGCTCGTAGATGGAGAGCCTAGCCGACGTGGTCCTCAAACTCTAGGTGAGTTTGGTCCGAATTGTGGCCACTGGTCTAGGCGAAGGAGGTGGTGCAAGGTGTTGTTGTGGTTGTGATGTTGTTGGCACCTCTCATGTAGTTGTTGTGGTGGCAGCTGTGCTCGTGTACCTCCTACTCTGAGTCACTATACTGATCATCCCTACATACCCCTACATAGGGCAGTTATGTGTGACCTCATTGACTGTAGGGTCTTTTCCTGTGCATCATGGGCAGGCAAAGGGTCCTTAAAGACTTCCATTTGTTGATTGTTTGGTGCCACGAGATTATCTACTGCTAATGTCTTGTTATCAATTAGGTCTTGTACCAAGCCTTTAAACTTCCAACATGCATTAAGATCATGTCCCTTCCATCTATGGAACCTACAGTACAAATATTGCCTATAGCCCTTAGGTTTTGGTGCATTGGGGTCTATGGGTTGAATCTCGAGAAGGTTAATCATGTTTTTCACTGACAAGCGGTCAAACATGGAGTCTCTGGACTCTGTGTAAGGTGTGAATTGTCGCCTAGGATGACATTGCTAATTTTTTTCTTGCCTCTAATTTTCTCTGTCATAACTATTAAGAGGCACTACCTGATAGTTAGCCTTTTGGGGCTGTGTTGCTTGTGCATGCTTAGGGACGTTTATAGAAACCTCATTGACCGCAGTGAGTTTCTGTTGCGTAGTACCTATTTTGGTGTTCTTAGACCATTCTTTCTTCTTTGGCTTGGCTATCTTGTCATCCTGAATCTTTATCTCCTCAATGATTTTGGCTTGTTCTAGAGCTTCCTCTAAAGTGGAATATTACTGTAGCTACAATAGCACATATATCGATCTCAAATAGCTTTTTGAGAACATTTGGGTGAGGTTGGACATAGGATGGAGGTAGGGTAGCATGGAAAGCAAAGTCCTCCACCTGTTCCCATGGGCTGCCATGGTTTCTTCCTTATACTGCCTGAGGCTGGCTAGGTCGCTTAGTGACACCTTCTTCTTGGTTTTGAAGGTGAAGCATTTGAGGAATGCATCCACTAGTTGATCTAAGTTACTAATGTTGTGCTTTGGCAATTGAGTGAACCAATCCGAGGCAGGGCCTGTGAATGTGGTGATGAATGTTCTTAATAACAAAGCATCATTATCCTGAATGCCAAAGCATTGGCTCAGGAATCTAGTCACATGCTCTTGGGCTTCCTCCTCACCTCTAAATATTGCCAACTGAGGTAGCTTAAAGTGTTCAGGGTAAGGGGGTACTGGCACTGACAGATGCACAGGATGACTATGGAGTTGGCACAAAGTGGGATTTTGGGGCCTAGAAGTTTTGGTATCCACCGACTCCAAACGCTCTAGCAGTGCTTTATATGCATCGAAATATTTAATCTCTTCCTCTTTAGTTTGCTCTCGTTGTGGGTTGTGGGAAACTTGAGGCCTATGGAGGGGTGGCCGGATAGCAGCCCCTCCGCCTTGGTAGGGCATTTCAGCTCACTCTTCTTCTTGCTCATACTCCTCATAGGCTTCTTGAGGAGTTTTTGGATGAGACCTATAACCATGGGTGGGTCCCCACGGGGGTGCCCATCGTTGTTCTTGGGAGTGGCCTCCCACTCAGGTCTAGGAGGTCTCGAAGGCAGCACTTGGTAAGGTCATGGGGACCTGTCTCACACGAAGGGGTTGTGCCTCTCATATGGTTCTGCTCTTTGGGTGTGAGGGGTTGTAACCCTCTCAGGCACTGTGTTATGGAGCAGCTCATATGTTTGGTGTTGAATGCACTCTTTGCTAAGGTGATATAAATGCTCTAGCTGCTGTTGATCTTGCTCAAGCTGCGTGATCTATGCTTGACGAGCAGTATTTTTGGTGAATGCCAGGTCAATTTGTTCTACAACCTTGAGTCTAGAAGGCCTAGATTCCTCTCCTACGCATTTATATTAGTTGCAATGATTCGATATCTCTATAGGTTGCTTCCCTCTATCGAGGTTGGCAGCATTCACTCAAGGCTCTGGCCTCAGTAGGTGATTCTGGTAGATAGCAGGTGTGGAGGCGCATTGCTCCCATGTTGTGTATTGCTCTTGAAGAATGTAATGGTATTCCTCGTGCCCCCTTTCATATATGTGAAAGGGGCGGGCAGAGTTGGCTCACCCTGTTTGAATAGCCTTGTGCTCTGGATTTGGCTTATTATTCCTAATAGTTATGGGGTGTAAAGGAGGGATGACATAATCATGTGGCCTCTCCTCATGGACCCTATGCTATTCTAGCACTTCATCATGTGGTGGCCACTCATACTGAGCTTATAATGGAGCCTTCCCATTTATATTGAGTGCCACGTGTAAGGACTCCTCCTGAAAGGGTCTATGATGGATGGGCATGTCCCTCAAAGGGGTGCCTCTATAGTCCCATTCTGAAATGGCACGATGTGGACTCTCTTGTGGGTCGAGCTGCCAAGGTGGTATGAATAAATCCTTGGGGCTATATAGGAGGTGACTTGTGCCCCCTTGTACACTCTTTACAACTCTTGCCCATGATTGGGCTTGGCTACGGGTGTACACCATAGTGGTGTTTTTCCTACAAGATGCATAGATTTTTTTTTTTTTCTTTTTATGATTTTTATGTTACACTAAACAGAAAATATCACACACACAAAGCAATTATTATCTCATTTAAATATTAAAGGTGTGCTATAAACCTGGTTTAGTGTGTTTTGATTTTTGTTTTGACAGATTTTGTAAAGAACGTTTAAATGCAATATGATGGCTCTTATGACTCCCAAAAATGGTCGCCCCTTCGATATACCATTGCTAGGCCGATATACCAACTCTCTATATACCCGCCCTTACATGAAGGAAACTGTTGGTACGTGAAAGCAGATGGTACGTGGAACGTAGGTGGTACGAAAGGGGAATCGCCCTATTTTTGACACCAACCATAGAAGACTTATCCTCATGCACTGGGAATCACCCTAGCTACACTCAGTAAGATTTTTTTAGGATTTACGTTTACCAACAATAGTGATCGAGGTTGTGAATGCAAAAATTCAAGCCAAGGTGGTGATGAAATCCACCATTGGTCTTGATCAAGGGCTGGGGTTTTACGACCAGCTCCTTGGTGTTTAAATTTCCATGTGATGTGTGAGGTTCTTTTTGTTTTGCATGAAATAAAACATGCAGTACAAATTTTCCTAAGTAATCAAATAACTAGAAAGACAGAAAACGGGAAACAGAAAATGACAGGAGTTCAGGACTTCTACCTCTTCTCTACCCAAATTTGTTGGTTCTAAGTTTCTATTCTAAAACTACACAGAGATCTATTCGTCCCTGGGTGGGATGAATAATAGGACTGTATTCATCATAGGGTGGGGCAAATGCCCATTCATCCCTGGGTAAGACAAATTTTAGCTCTGTATTTGCCACAAGCTGGAACGAATAGCAGTCAAGTGTTTGAAAACTCGATACCTGCATGCAAAAAAAATCAAGTTTTTATCAAAATTTTAATATTAAAATCAAGGGATATGGGTACCACCATTATCGCCACTGAAAGAACAAGGATACGAAAACAAAAAGGAAAATCCAAGATGCGATTCAAACGAAACAAAAGATAATGCTAAATCCTATGAATTGAAAGTGCATGAAAGGAGAGAAGCATAAGCGAATCAAAACCAAATAGAAATCCAATATGGAAGACAACCCTTTTATTAATATGCTTCAAAACTTGGTTACAATTTGTCTCCTCTCTTTTTCAGGGGCTAGGAGCATTAAAAATGTGTTCTTGTCACATCAATGGATGCCATTCCTTCTTCCGCATGCCCACATGTAAAGTGGGCAGAGCAAATGTCACCGCAACTTGCGTTTATGAGTCTTGACTCCTTAATACTCCTCTGATGTTAATACCCTACATTCAAGGAAACATGAGACAGTTAGTATCACATGTAGATAAAAATGAAACATGCAATCCCCACGCCTTCAATTAGTGCATGCAAGATATAAATAAAGTGATAACTAAAATAGATCCAAATGAACTGAAATTTTATAGGGGCATAAAAACATCACAAGGAAAACACTTCAAATGGAACAGTCAGAAAATTCACCACAGATTTGTATTCGCTCCGGGGCGGGACGAATAGACCTCCAACAAAGCATCAAAAAGCACTGTCCCAAATGTCACATATGGGAAGGTCCAAATCACTATAAAAGTTGGGGTTAGCTAATTTGGGGTATTTTGGGAAGACCCAGAAGGTCATATTTTCCCAATTTGGCCTCTATTACCAATAATTTGATGATGCTACCTGCATGTTAGTAAAGGCGGGAAATAATAGAAACATGATAAAAAATGCTCAAAACGATGTGAAATTTGAATGACAACCTATCTAAGCAGCATAGAATCAAATGCAAAAATAATAGAAATGAAATATGCCACAAATTTCTAATCACTCCGGGGTGGGGCGATTAGGACTATAGTAGTGTGGGGGGCGCCCGGGGGTAGGACACCCACTGTTTGGGGCCTGATTTTGACACTAATCCACTTAGGATGGGTCCAAAACCTATTATTGGGTGTTTTCAAAAAATTTGGTAGGATATTGTGGCTAAATTTCAGGTTTTGGTTCCAGATTTGCGCTTCCAATAACCACCCTATGACCTCCTTTCCAAAAGAGATCAAGGATGTGAAAGGCACAAATCAAAAATGTGTGTGTGTGGAAGTAAAACAATAGCACTTCATTGCTCAAAATTATCCTTCTTTGTATAGCTTGTGGTGAGAAAACTCACCAATTTATAGACCTGGAGGTCTCTTTGGATTAGCATGTAGAGGTGCCACTTGGCAATCATGCCTTCCCAGGGGGGAGAATATTCCTCCCTGATTAGGGGCTTCATGACTACCCCTGTAACTACCTCTAATGCTTGAAAACGCTCACTCACACTCCCATGCAGTTAAAGAAGAGTTAAGTGGCAGATCTGAGCTGCCATTTGTCAAGATTTGAATTTTTGCCCATCAAACCTGCTATTCGCCTCACCCTGGAGTGAATACTGCTAATCGTCCCTGGGTGGGGCGAGTAGAAGTTTGTAATCGTCCCTGGGTAGAACGAGTATGGAGTAGAGTGCTTGAAGGTGCCAAATTAACTCCTGACCTTCCAAAACTACTGTGAGAGTGGTTAGGACCACTGTTTAACCTCTGGGGGCTGCCCTTGGGGTTGTGTGTGTCAATGCAATCAGTGTTTGCAATCACATAATCAGATAGGTGCTATTTTGGTGTCTACACAAATTCTAGAACAATAAATTACTTGAGCTTTCATTGCACATTATGCATCATGTTTTCATTTAGCTTTCAACGTTGCACTTACTGAATTTTTAAACTTATATTAATTACTTGTGAAGGAATTTTTAAATTTCTTAAAATCATTATAGGAAATAATATTGGTTATTTAATATATAATGATTTATATTTTAGTTTAATTAATATTTAAAAATTTTAATAGTTCATTTTAAAAAATATTTGATGAAATATATAATAGTTAGAGTAAGATATTTTTCCCTCTATATTTTGTAAAGAAATATTTTTTTCTCTTATATATATATATATAATTTTTTGCATACTAAACCTCTATAATTCCTAGCATGTTGGGTAAATATGAAGTTAACAAAACTCAAGGAATCAAACCGAGGGCACTACAAACCAGTCTATCCCTTTATTTGCATTTATTTAATTTAGGATTTTATAATTTGAAAGTAAACAAACAAATCATCCCTCCAAAGATTGATAAATTAGGGGCACAAGGCTTTTTTGATGGCACTAGATAGGGGGTCCCTAGAGTTTGTGGAGCAGGAGGATTACTATATATTTTTTACTTTCATTATTTTAAATTCAAGGTTGGATTGGGAGAAGGTTCTAATAATTATGTTGAAATTATGGCCCTCAAATTTTTGGTTCAATTGGTATAATCAAAAGAAATACAAAAAATTCAAATTTACGAATACTGCAATGACCCTCTCCATAATGCCATTGATTATAGATTAATTAATGGATTGCACTTACCTTTTTCCTAAATAGCAAGGTATTTCTAATGTCTATTGTGTATGCAGGGCTAGGGATATCCTTCAACTGCCAGAAAAAAGTGAGGGGGAAATGATGATCGACCCTATGAGTCCATGGAAGCTCACATGAGCTGCATTCATATAAAATCAGGAAGATTAGATTGTGTTTAGCATAATTTTTTTGAATTGTGTGCTTTGTTGTCTACTTGTGAGTAGTTGAATATTCAAATTTGATTGACAATAAAAATGCCAAGGATGCATGGGAGCTAAATTAGTGAGCTAAGAATTACTTTATGAATGTTTTAGAATTATTAAAATAGATGTCTAATTGATTGAGTATAAAATAGAATATTTTGATAATAAATATATGAAATAAATGAATGAAAATAAGAAGCCATATTGATAAAATATTAGCAGAATATATATGTATCGAAAAGAAACCTTTCATTAGTTTACTTTGGTTTCATTATGATTACAAGAAGGTAATGGATGATGTCATTCGTGAATAATGATGGAATTATGTTACACTTGCATCAACTCCACTATACTTCCATCATGGCATTAATTTTATCATATTCTGAAAAATAAAATTAGTGGAAATCAGGTGTAACCCCATCATGCAAGTTTTTATTTTTACAGTATGGTCTGGGGAAAATAAAGGGGAGAAAAAAATTATTCATAGGGAAGAGGAGCTCTGGGAGAAAGGAAAAATGAAGGAAAACTCTAAAAAATAATAACAATGAACTCACTTACAAATGACGATGACAGATAAGCTACCAGTTTGGCTTATTTCTATTTATTATTCTATGTGTAAGAAATTAGTTATCTTAAAAACTGAATTGTTGAGTTTCATAAATGTGATTGTTGATATATTTGAAAACTTAATATATTTAAATATAAATACATTGGAACTAGATTGCTTGGACAAGAGAAGTAAGCTTTGTGGCTAGTAATAAATGGGGCTGGAATATTTGATTTATGCTTATCCAATATTAATGTGAGAATGTAAATAAGAGTGTGTCTTCCTTGAATGGTGTATTAGGTCTCTAGTAATTTCAATTTCGTTTTACCTATTGAAAATTTAAATAAAATTTAAGTAGGATATGCATATTTCTTTGGAAATAGTTGTACGAGTTATGAAAAGAAATATGTATAAATCAAATAGTAGAAACCTAGATAGAAGAGCTAAAACATCTTTGAGATAAGGATAGAGAATACTTATTTTATGGTGTTATCTGGTTGTTTTTTTAGTGGTTAGCTACATGGGTAGATGGATGAATGTTCAATAGATTGTATTTACAAAATAAAGAGATTTCGTTCTAATCCTCCATTAAAAACTTAAGATCTAGTTTGAGATACTCTCAATCTAGAGTAGAAGGCAAAATATATTTACTATTTCTTAAATCTCGTGGATACTTACTAGAAATAAAACACTTTTCACCTTCTAGACAGTGATAGGCGCTTCCAACTGCAAGTGAAGGTTGACTTGGTACCTTACGGGATATTATAAACTATCATACTATATAGACTGTGTAACACATAGTATATTTTAAGATATAGTTATAGTGGCATTATGTTGAGAAGAGATTAGAAACTGTAATCTAGTTATCCAATACTACAAGCGAAGATGGGTATTGTTGTGCAAGTGTTTCTTTTAATACAATGGAAACAAACTTATAGAAATAATTGAAATAAATGGATTACCATGTATGTGGTATTTTGTACTATGTTTTGGAAGATTATGCTCATTATTAATCAAAGTATATTTGATTTGATAGTAGCTAATCATTACAAAAATGATGGTATTGGATTTGTGGTCATAGTTTTTAATTATGAACAACAATGGAGAAAAGTCTTCGTAAGATAATAGATGAGGATTATTTATGTATATACCTTGAAGAATGAAGACTGCCTATACCCATTATCAGGATTGGACACCCAAATATCTATACTCTTTGTTTTATAAACTTCTGATGTAAAATAATTATATTAGATTAAAATAATAAAATTGAGTTTTAATTGTAAAATTAAACACTCATGTGAATTATTTTGAATGATTATTAAGATAATATAATATTTTTTATTTTGTAACAAGTTTTATGTCAACTATAGGAAGTGATTCGGGATTTTGCCTAGAACGAAGCTTCCTAATATTTAAAAATAAACTAAATAAGAGGGATGTTTGTATAGAAAACTATTTATTAGAATCCTATCCAAAGAAGTAAATACTTGTTGAATTAATTACTGTCATTGGTGTGAAGTGTTGAATGAGTAATTCAATGAAAAATCAAATATATATTTTTTTTTAATGGTTGAAAGGGTGTTGAAAGGTCCCTGAACCTTGTACAAGATCTAACTATTTTTTACATGTTTTCCAAACCGATCAAAGAGGCCCATGAGCTAAAGATAAAAGAAAAAGTAGAACACCACAAGAAGAAAGGTGTCGCGATATCGCGACATGTTGCATTTTTGCGGTCCAAAGAAAATGGAAAAAGCAAGGAGGAAAAGGTATCACGATATCACGACATGTTGCAACATCATGGCCAAAGGAGGAAAAGGTGTCGTGATATCGCGACAAGATGCAACATCGTGGCTGAAGGAGAGAAAGTGTCGCGATATCACGACATGTTGCAACATCGCTGCCAAAATAGAAGAAGTGTCGTGATATCACGACAAGTTGCGTCGTCATGACCAGAGGAGGAAAGGTGTCACGATATTGCGACATGTTGCATCGTCAAGGCCAAATGAGAAAAGATGTCACGATATCACGACATGTTGCATTGTCACGGCCAAAGCAGAAAAAGTGTCACGATATCACGACATGTTGCACCGTCGTGGCCAGAAGAGAAAAAGTGTCAAATATATTCAATTGGAGTATGTGAACTATATAAAGTTAATGATGTTAGAAACCCATTATGTAATCATTTATTTGAAGTGAAGTACTTAGATTGAGATAAGCTCTAATCCTTCAAGTTTTAGGTTCGGTAGTAATCTAATAATGACTGCCACCAATTTTGTCTTATCTGATCTCCTTGAGTTAGAATTTTTATGCATCACTTTGAAGCATAAATTGTATTGAATTATTTTAATATACTCTAGAGAATAGAATACCTTATGGTTTGGGTTGGTTAAACCCTAATAAAATAAATATGTTATAACATGTATGAACTATTTTAAGTTGCTTATAAAATTATACTACTCTACAATTATTATTATTAGAAATAGAGAAAGAACCTTCACTTATCAAAACTATGAGAAAAAATCACTAGTTTGTCGAAAGTAAGTCTAATTTATGTTATGATCTAGCTTCTCGCATATTTCTAGTTGGATCTCTTTTAAAAGTAATCTTCTTAACAAAAAGCTCTTAAGTTGTTTTAAAATATTTTAGTTAAGGGTAAATAAACCATGAAGGTATGAAACCAAACACCTAAAAATAGGGGTAAAAATTCAACAATTCACAAAAAAACTAAGCATCGATATTAAAGGATGTTTATGATCAACCAATTTAGTTGAGATGCGAGTATGCACACAACTATTTTGAGAGAAATTGTAGTTTGACAAAATTGGTCATAACATGTGACTCAGTCAGAACTTGTAATGACAAGGTGATATGGGATGCCATCTCCATATTGTTGCTTGATAGTATTGTGATAAGTCCCATGTTCATTGACTTAGCTGGATTAGCCTTGATGTTTGGTATGAGATAAATGATTGAGAGTTACAATGAGCATGTGTGATCAAGTCTAAGATCAGGGTATTAACATGGCTCTAGCTAACTCTAGGTAGAGGAATAATCAGCTAGACACTAGCATATGTACATTGATCCCTCATATTTTAGAATTTGAATAAGTCAATCAGGTAGGTCATGGATTCACAAAATGTAAAGGGGATGGGAAAAGAAAGTGTTTCCATTTAGGTGTCATGGGCCCTTTAGGATAATCCTTGTTGTGGATCGATCCTCATGTTGGAACATGAGGACGTAAATAATATAAGTCAACTCCACTAATGGCACCATCACGGGATTTTGCCAATCTCATCCACTTGGGTGGTTGTCTGCAGCAGTCTTGAACCCAAAAGTGGTATAATATGCCTGTACTAACTAAAGTTTATGATAATAATTTATTGGGTGAAATAAATTTACTATGAACTTGAAAGCATTATTAAGAACAATAGTGTAGTTGAAAATAGAAAAAAAATTACCATGTAATTGCATTTGATAATTTTTAGTGGTGCAACCAAGTGAGTAGACTTAGGTTGTTACATATGGTATTAGAGCAGAAGTGATTCTAAGTTGTAGACTCTGATTATGAAATTTATTTAGTGTAATATAAAACTAATAATTTACCTCTTTCACCTACAAGTCAATGGAACGAATGTTGCATGATGGGTATTCAGGAAATCCTATGAGAGGTAGGGAGGAAGAAACCACTGAAGGATCTACTAGGGGACCAATATTAGGGATAAGATAAGAAGGTCCTCAATGTGAAAGAATGATGAAAATATTGAATGAACCTCCCTCAAATGAATCTATTAGAGAGAAGAAAAACCTTGTAAAAGTTGTGTAATTATTGCAAACTCACATGTAACAACAAAGAAAAGAGATGGCCAAATAAAAAAACTCACATGGATGAGCAACAAGAATTTATTATCCAACAATAGGGGGTTCAAAAGCACGAGGATACGGAAACAAAAAGGAAATGCCAAGGTGCGATGCAAACGAAACTAAACTTAACGCTAAATCCTACGAACTGAAATGCATGAAAGGAGAGAAACATAAACGCATTGAAACAAGGTATAAAAGTGAATATGGAGTACAACCCTTTTTATTAATATGCTTTAGAACCCGGTTACAATCCGTCTCCTCCCTTTTCAGGGGCTAGGAGCGTTAAATATGTTCTTGTCACATCAACAGATGGTATTCCTTCTTCCGCGTGCCCACATGTAGAATGGACGGACCAAACGTCATCGCCGCTTGCGTTGATGAGTCTTGACTCCTTGCTGCTCCTCTAATGTCGAGACCCTACGTTCAAGGAAACAGAAAATAGTCAGTAGCACCTGTAGATAAAATGAAACATGCAATCCCCAAGCCTACGATTAGTGCATGCAAAAAATGAATAAAACGATAACTAAATAACATCAGAATGATCTAAAAATTTAACAGAGGCATGAGGACATTACCAGGAGGGCACTGCAAATGGAACAGTCAGAAAATTCACCACGGATTTCTAATCGCTCCGGGGCGGGACGATTAGACCTGCAACAAAGCGTCAAAAAGCACTATCCCAAATGTCCCATCCGGGAGGCTCCAAATCACCTGCAAAGTTGGGGGTTAGGTAAAATGGGGTATTTTGGAAAGACCCAGAAGGTCAGATTTTTCCAATTCGGCCTCTATCATCGGGAATTTGATGATGCTACCTGCATGTTAGCAAAAGCGAGAAATGACAAAAACATGATCAAAACAACTCAAAATGATGTGAAATTTGAATGACAACCTATCTAAGCAACATAGAATCAGATGCAAAAATAATAGAAAGGAAATCTGCTACAGATTTCTAATCACTCCAGGGCGGGGCGATTAGGACTGCAGTAGTGCGGGGGGCGCCCGAGGGCAGGACGCCCACCGTTTGGGGCCCGATTTCGGCACCAATCCACTTGGGATGGGTCCAAAACCTCTTGTGGGGTGTTGTCGACAAATTTGGTAGGATGTTATGGCCAAATGTCAGGTTTTGGTTCCGGATTTGCGCTTCCAATAACCACCCTATGACCTCCCTTCCAAAAGAGATCAAGGATGTGAAAGGCACAAATCAAAAGGTGTGAGGATGTAAAATGGCAGCACTTCGTTGCTCAAAATGCTCCTTCTCTATATATTTTTGGGGTGAGAAGACTCACCATTTTATAGACCTGACGGTCTCTTTGGATGAGCATGCAGAGGCGCCACTTGGCAATCATGCCTTCCCAGGGGGGAGAAGATTCCTCCCTGATTAGGGGCTCCATGACTGCCCTTGTAACTGCCTCTAGCGCTCAAAAATGCTCACTCACACTCCCATGCAATGAAGGAAGAGTTAAGTGGTGGATCTGAGCTGCCATTTGTCAAGATTTGACTTTTTTCCCGTCAAACCTGCTATTCGCCCCACCCTGGAGCGAATACTGCTAATCGTCCCTGGGTGGGGCGAATACCAGTTTGTAATCGTCCCTGGGTGGAACGAATAAGGAGCAGAGTGCCTGAAGGTGCCAAATTGACCTCTGACCTTCCAAAACTACTGTGTGAGTGGTTAGGACCACTGTTTAACCTCTGGGGGCTGCCCTTGGGGCTGTGTGTGTCAATGCGATCAGTGTTTGCAGTCACATAATCGGATTGGTGTTGTTTTGGTGTCTACAGATGCCCCTTTTTGGGATGCGTTGTGCGTGGCGCAGTGCTGAGCAAAAATAGATAACCAAAGCACTAATGATTAGGGTTTCTCAGTAACCTAACCAAATTTTGATGCCCCAAGTATGGAAAGGGCATGCATTCTTGAATCCTTGCTTCGACGAGCGAAGGAACTTAATTCAAGTGTTAACCTTTTTCGGTGAGGTGTTACTTGATCTTGGACATTGATCAGTCATGAATAGGCAAAGGGCGCAACCTTTTGTCTATGGGAACCTTGAGTTCATGATTCACGAATGCCAAGTGTTTGATCAGCTTGTGATTATTGCTTGTTTTCTGCCCCAAGCAGGAGCGTGATTGTCTTTGTCAATGATTCTTTGAATGCATGCCATTTCCTTAATTGGGTGTGTATTTGTTGATTGGTGACTAAGTGTGACTACCCCCTCAAGCGACGAATCGATGAGGGAATGACCTACATGAGAAAAGTGACGAGTCGCTTGACCCAAGATGACTTGTGTAAGGGTGCCTTTCAGTTGTTTATCTTTGAATGTGTGTGCAGTTTCCCAACATTTAGACCTATTTTTGGTGGGTGTTTAACCCTTTTTGTGACGCCCCTTGGGGTGGAAATTGTCAAAAATCCGTCCTCCCGTGGAGCGGTCCGGCTATGGTAGCCTTCTTGGGGAGTAGGATAGTGACAATTTGTGACCCCGACATCGATTTTGTATGCCAGTGAATGGCGGGCACAAAGGCGCCTTTGTTCGGCAATGTTATTGCTATTTTTGGGTGGGTTTGGACCCTTTTTGGGACGTCGTTTGGGGATGAAATTCTCTGCAATCCGTCCTCCCGTGGAGCGGTCCGGCTATGGTAGCCTTCTTAGGGAGTGGGATAGTGAGGATTTGTGACCTCGACGTCTATTTTGCATGCCCGGAATGTCAAGTGCAAAAGCACTCTTATTGGACAATTTTATTGCTTGTTTTTGTGCATTTTGGTGCAGTTTTTGTTGTTTTTGAAATTTTTGCTCTGTAATCATCCCTGGGTGGGGCGAATACCAGTTTTGTAATCGTCCCAGGGTGGGATGAGTGCTAACTAGAGTGCTCATCCTAGGGAGGAATGATTACAGGCCTAAAAGCCTATTTAAGGGCCAAAACTAGGGTTTGGGCTCATTTGCATTCGATTTTTCTAGCGATTTGGAGCTCTGAGGAGGAGGAGGTCGATTCTGCGAAGCGAAGCGCTGCCAAATTTTCTCGACGCCATGAGTTCATGAACCGGATCGAGTGGCGGAGCCGAAGCGAGACCAGTAAGTGCTCCTCTTTGTTTAGTTAGCTTGTGCTTTATGTTACAGTTTTAAAATCGCAATTTGTTTTGAATTTGTTTTTTCGTTTAAGCTAAGGTAAAACCCTAGGCTAAAAAGAAATGTTTTTTATTTTTTGTTTGTATTTTTGTTAAGGTTACAAGAAACCCTAGGTTTAAATGCGATGTTTTTTATTGTTTTAAAATTAAAACCCTAGGTTAATCTGAGAGCAAAACCCTAATTTAGAAGAAAATGTTTTAATTTGCATTTTTGTATTTTCGTTTAAAAACCCTAGATTCAAATGCGTTCTTTTTGTTATTTTGTTTTTAAACTAAAACCCTAGGTTAAACTTAGAGAAAACCCTAGTTTTAGAAAATTGTTTTTATTCTGATTTTTCATTTGTAAACTTCAGTTATAAACCCGAGGTTAACGAAAAACTGTTATTGCGATTTTGATTAGTTTTGTTTTTATTTATCAGTTTAAACGTAGAGTTAGAAACCCTAGGTACTGACAAACTATTTTTGAATTTTTTGTTTTTAGTTATCAGTTTAAACGTAGAGTTAAAAACCCTAGTTACTGACAAACTTTTTTTTATTTTTTTTTTATTTATCATTTGAACGTAGAGTTAAAAACCCTAGGACTTTTTTTTTTTTTTTAGTTATCAGTTTAAACGTAGAGTTAAAAACCCTAGGTACTGACAAACTATTTTTTGAATTATTTTTGAATTTTGTTGCTCGTTATTTGTCTATTTTTAGTTGTACATTGTTTTATGCATTGTTGTAGATTCATGTTATTGTTGTACAGTTTATCATGTTTTTAATGTTTTTGTTTTGTTTTCTTTTGCAGGTGGTGAAGAGTCTAGTACCGTGTGCCTACGGTTTTCTCTGAAGCACGGGAGGCACTGACTTTGGTTGATTGGGAGTGGCTTGATGCCCTTGGGCTCAAGCAGGTGACTCGGCTGGAGCCTGTGGTCGGGGATCGGGCCTATCTGATGGCCCTGATCAACTTGTGGGATCCCCGGACCAATACCTTCCATCTCCCAATAGGGGAGATGACAGTGACCTTGGAGGACGTCTATCGGATTCTATGGATTTCGATAGACGGGCTATCGATCAAGACGACGTCGCGTGATCAGCGGACAACTATACTGACGCGATGCTTCGGGCATGGGGAGGAGTTGGGTGTGGACAGCCCAGTGGAGAGGGCAGAGGGTGACTGCCAGATTGGCAAGATTTTGGTACGATGGTGGCTAGAGAGGGGCGTGTTGGGAGTGAGGCACGCAATACTGATGGGCCTCATTTCCAACATGTTGCTACCTGACTCTTCGGGCATGAGGTTCCCGTGGAACCTACTGGAGGTGGTCTTCAGGTTGGTGGAGTGTCCGACCATAGAGCCCCTGATTATGAGATGGGGTTAGACACTGCTGGCACAGCTCTACGATGAGTTGTACGAGGTCCACTATCGAAGGTGGAAGGGTATTGGGTGTAGCTACTTGTTGCAGTGTTGGGCTTGGCAGCACATAGCTATGGAGAGGCCGGTGGGGTTGCCATGGATGACTCGGGTGGAGATGGTAGATAGAGAGATCGGGTATGGGGCACTATGGCGGTGGTCTGAGGAGCAGGGATAGAGTCGATGGTGGGCAGGTGTCGTAGGGCACTATGTCGATGCCTTCGCTCGGCTTGCTCTAGGGGAGGTGTTCTGGCGCCCATACCATGATTGTCCAGCCTAGCCTGAGGCTGGAGAGTGGCTCCGATGGGTTCATAGGGGGAGGTGGCTGATTGGGCGGCACGGGACCGAGCAGGAGTTCTTCCCGTATGGTCGGGTGACATGATAGTTTGGGGTGCACCAGGGGTTGCCTGGTGAGCCCATGATCTATCGACATCGGGGGGACGAGAGGACTCTGGTCTAGCCGGTCATTGCACCATTGGGTGAGGATTCAGATACAATGATTGACGTCCTAGACGTGGACGACGTCGGGGCTACCATGGAGTACGACCAGTGGTGGACTTTGTGATGGTGGCGAGGCGAGGGGCCTCTAGGGGGTGTAGAGGCGGTAGCAGGTGGTGAGGATGCAGAGGCATCAAGAGAGGGTTGGGGGGTTCCGCTGGAGGATGCGGACATGGTAGAGGTGGATAGCTTGGGGGGATGATTTTGGGGTTCTGAGCAGCCGGATATGCAGGACGTCCTGGAGTAGTGGGAGCCAGAGTAGGCCGCCATTCTGGAGATGTCGATGCCTCAGGCAGTCCCGGAGGATACGGAGGCAGGGTTGCATGCTGAGATAGCATGATTGGAGGGGCTACTTCGAAGATGGGATGAGGAGCTCGGGGAGGCACTGCATGAGAGGGATCTCCTATGGACACAGTTGGTAGAGAGGGAGAATGCATTTGCGGTGTACCATCGATGGGATGGGGATACAGATGTTGCATGGGAGATGGATCTCCTACGGATGCAGCTAGCAGAGAGGGAGAGGGCATTGGCATAGCGTGATGAGAACTTGGTGATAGTTCATCAATGGGAGATGGACTTGGTTCGGCATCGGTTTGAGCTGGAGGTGGATATTATCCACCTCGATGGGTGGATCCCTATGTTTAGTGGAGGTGGATCATCACGTCGCATGAGAGGGAGCGATACTGAGTAGTCAGCATCCTCTCGATGTAGGTGACTGGATGAGGGAGGTGCTAGTAGGCATGATGCGGGGGCTAGCAGCAGCCACCCTGAGGGGTCCCATAGGACCCACACCATGGGGGGTAGTTCCCGTCGCACCGATCCTGCATGATCATGGTGGTCGATGCCCTAGGCTTGGGGGTTTTTGAGCTTTTGCCTTTTTGCGAGGTCAGAGGACCGGTTTATTGTAGCCTACGGGCATTTTTGATGATATATATATATACAGATGACTTTATTTTGTTTATACACGTGTTGTGATTTGATTTTATGCACAGTGACTGATGTTTGATGGATGCATGTTAATTTACATTATGTATGGATATGTTGCGATGAATGCTAATGTTTCTAATTTATATGATATGCAAATGGAATGGATGAATTGAATTTGTGATTTTTGGCGGTGGCACCATAGACTGTTTAGAACTTATGGCTTTTTGTCCTAGGCGATTGCTGTGGTAAATGACTTTTTTTATGTATACATGTTATTTTTTGTATTTTTTGATGGCGATGCAAGGATGAAAGATATCACAGTTGGTTTAGAATGTAGTTAAGGTTTTCTGAGACTCAGATGTTTTAACTAACTAGCCAAGACTGTACTTTTATCTTACAAGACTTTTGAACAAGGTATGAATCCGACTTGTCTTTGACCAAGTTATTTCACATCCCTGTGTGTGCAATTGAGTTTATTTATGTGGTATTTGTCAGGATACCGCCAGTGCCAGATAGGCTGTCAACCAAACCTGTACTGAGGATCACCTAATTAGCTCCACTAACTCCTTTGTTGTATTTAGTCAGATTAATCTACGGTGCTATCTAGGATACCATAAGCTAGCTCATCCACATGCAAACATTGATCTGCACACAAGTTAATGTGATAGATATATCGTCATGCGGGAGGTTTGCCACCAGTGACCGATAGGTTATCCACCAAACCGATACTGAGGTTTACCTCATGACCTTCTGAATGCTGAGAGTTCCAAGGATTCAAGTTCGACTCCCTTCTTTTCTTCAATTGTATTGGGATACTTGCTCTTCTATAGTGATAAAAATCACTATTTATTTTTGTTTTTTCTTTTGAGCAAGGGATTTGAATATTGAGTGATGAGAATCACTATTGTATGTGCCTTTTGATGTATGCACTTTGGTTGTGATGTCAAATTTTTTGGAGTTTTGACTTTTGCAAATTTTTTGATGTTTTGCAACTTTTTGAGAACTTGGGATTCTTGGGGAATTGGGTAGGGAAGATGCTTGTCCTTTTGCCAACTCTCAGCATTCTTGGGGTCATTCGCACAGGGGGATGAGCAAGATAACCTTTTCACTAGATGGTATCCTGGATTGCTTTGCAGGTTTCATCTTTCGTTCACACAACTTGGGAATTTTTATGTGTGTTTTAGCTTGTGTTGGGATGCTACGTAACAAGGGGTGGTCCAAGTAGAACTCTACCTTTGTAAAATCTGTCTGACTTTGTACAATATTTGGCTAGAAATCTAAAGACAGCTGAATGACAAAAACTCTAGATACATTAGAAGACAACTAATGCATGATATGGTGAAACTATGGATGGCGTTTATTTTTGATGGACTATTTATAGAGTGGAGAAATGTGGAAGATGATGGATTTGCCGAGTAATTACAGTCTATGGTGCCTTTGACCTGTATGACCAACAAATATGCAATGTATGGATGTGATGCTTAATGCAGCTATTATTTTTGTGTTTTCGATTGATTGATTTTTGTGAGTATGAAGATGAGATGCAAAAAGAGTTCTTTATTGTTGTGATGATTTTGAATATGCATGGAAATGAGATGCAAATTTTTGTTATTTTTGATGATTTTATTGTTTTTGAATTTTCTTATTTTTGACCAAGCGATTGTGGGAGCCCTTGGAGCTTTTGGTTTGACCAAAGGGATGATGGGTACCTTTGGGGCATTTGGTTTGACCAAAGGGTTTGTGGGCACCTTTGGGGCATTTTTGGGTGACCAAGCGATTGTGAGAATCCTTGGAGCTTTTGGTTTGACCAAAGGGATTATGGGTACCTTTGGGGCATTTGGGGTTGACCAAGCGATTATGAGAATCCTTGGATTTGGGTGACCAGAGAGGAGGGTTGAAAGTAGAGAATCCTTGGAGCTTTTGGGGTTGACCAAGCGATTATGAGAATCCTTGGAGCTTTTGGGTTGACCAAGCGATTATGAGAATCCTTGGAGCTTTTGGGTTGACCAAGCGATTATGAGAATCCTTGGAGCTTTTGGTTTGGGCTATGGCTCTTTTAAATATGGAATGGCCACAAATGACTGATGTTCAAGGGTTCTAGTTCCTTGATTCCATCAAGAGAGGCTAGCCGGTATGTTCCAGGTCCTATTTTACTATCGATGACATAAGGACCTAACCAGTTTGCCATGAACTTGTCCCTTAGATGGGGTGGCAAGTTAGAATTCTGTTGGTTCTCTTTTAAGACCAAGTCACCAACTTGAAAGTCCCTCAGGTGAACCTTCATGTTGTATGCTTTCTTAAGTCGCTCTTGATAGATACGTAAATGCTCGAGAGCATTGACGCGTCGTTCATCGAGCAACGTAAGCTGGTCTAACCGGGCCTGCCATGCAGTGTCATCATCGATGAACTCTTGCATTGATATGCGTAGGGAAGGAATTTCCAACTCGAGAGGCATGACAGCCTCGGAGCCATACACGAGCGAAAATGGAGTTGCCCCAGTGGGCGTCCGAATGCTAGTGCGATAAGCCCATAGGGCAAGTGGGATTTGAATGTGCCAATCCTTATGACTATCTATGATTGTCTTTTTGAGGATGGCGACTAGCATTTTGTTTGATGCCTCTGCTTGCCCATTTGCCTACGGATAATAGGGTGTCAAAAAACTATGCTGAATTTTGTACTTTGTGGTCAAAGCACGCACGTCTTTGTTCTTGAATGACGTCCCATTATCCGAGATTATCTTGGATGGAATACCAAAATGACATATGATGTTATGTAAAATGAACTCCAAAATGTGGGTTCCAGTCGTAGAGGTAAGCGGAATTGCTTCCACCCACTTGGTGAAGTACTCTGTGGCCGTTATGATAAACGTGTGATGACCCGACGATGCAGGGGAGATATTTTCGATTAGATCTAAGCCCCACTATGAGAATGGCCAAGCCGATTGGATCAGATGTAAGGCCTGAGAAGGTACGTGTGTCAAATTAGCATGGTGTTGACACTTCACGCACTTCCTTACATACGCGCAACAATCTCGCTCTAAAGATGGCCAATAATAGCCCATGCGGAGAATGCGCTTTGCGATGGCCATACCACTAAAGTGGCCACCGCATGTACCATCGTGCGCTTGGGTGATCGCCCAAGTGGACTCCTGTTGGTCCAAGCAATGAAGGAGGATTCCTTCATAGCTACGATGGTACAAAATGTCTCCTAGCAAGACATGCTTTGCCACTTTCTACTTGAATGATCATTTTACGATGTGCGTCAATCCAAGTGGGAGGTTACCTAACTTGAGGTAATCTCGTATGGGTGTATACCAATCCTGCTGATCGAAAACCTCGACAGTATGAACAACCAATCCCTCTTGAAGGTCATCCCTAGCAAAAGCTGAGCGGGAAAGAACTTGTAAGAATAGCGTTGTGTTGCTATTAAGGGGAGTAGGGGAGAACAAGGACCCCTAGTTGGCATGATTCAAACAATCATGGATTCGAGAGAACTTGTCCGGGGATGGTTCAATCTGGATCAGGTGGATTCCTGGCGTTAAGTCAGAGCTTGCATGCTCCATCGTGGATTGCGATAGTGTTTTGACTTGAATGGTTGTCATATCACCAGAAATGTCTTGCGGGATTAGTGACCCCAAGGAGGCCATAGTGTCCGCAAAATGATTCGATGACCGAGGGAGTGCCTCGATGTCGTACCATTCAAGATTTGCCAGGAATTTGTCCACAAGGGCTTTGTAGGCCTACAGAACTGGGCATTTACATTGGAATACCCCTTTGACTTGGTTGACAATTAACAGCGAATCACCAAAGATGTTCAATCATTTGATGTTCATGGTGATTGTTGTCTGAAGACCTATGAGCAAGGCTTCGTATTCGGCATTGTTGTTGGTGCATGGGAAATCTAATTTAAATGATAGAGGCATTGGAGCCCCTTGCGGTGTGAAGAATACAATTCCCGTGCCACCTCCTTGCTCACATTTAGAACCATCAAAAAATAGGGTTATGTCGGCCTGTGACTCAGGCTCATCAGAATATGGTGATTCTGAGACATGGAAGACCCCATCATCGGGTAGTTCTATGGTCAGAGGCTGATCATCTTTGAGAGGAGCCTCTGCTAGTTGATCGACTATGACTTGACCTTTGATGGATTTCTGTCCAATGAACTCGATGTCAAACTCCATCAACAACATGATCCATTTTGCCGTGCGGCTACTATGATAAGTATGACTCATCATGTACCACAATGGATTCTCCTTAGACACAACATACGTCGTGTTGCTCAGCATGTAATGGCATAGCTTTTTGGTAGCAAACACCACTACCAAGCAGAGCTTCTCGACGTATGCATAGTTAAGTTCATAACTGACCAGGGTGCGGCTAAGATAGTAAGTAGCCTATTCTTTGTGTAGTTCATTTTTTGGGCTAGCATGGCACCCAGTGCCACCTCGATAGCTGAGATGTATAAGTAGAATGACACTCCTGGTCTAGGTGGTGCCAATACTGGCGATGAAGCCAAGTATTGTTTGATGTCGTCAAAGGCTGACTGGCACTCGTCATCCCAGTGAAATGCTACCCCCTTGTGCAATAATTTATTCATGGGTCGGCACTTGTCAGATAGCTACGCTATGAAGCGCTTGATTGACGTGACCTTTCCCTACAGGCTTTTGAGCTGCTTGATGGTAGTTGGGGGAAGCATTTCAAGGATTGCCTTGACTTTGTTTGGGTCCACCTCGATGCCTCGCTTTGAGACTATGAAACCCAAGAGTTTTCTAGATGTGATGCCAAATACGCACTTCTTGGGATTCAGTCTGACTTTATGTTCCATGAGGCGATCGAGGATCTTGCTTAAGTCATCGAGATGATCTGGGCACAAAGAGATTTGGCCAACAAATCATCCATGTAATCTTCCAAAGTTTTATGCATGTGATCATGGAAGATGTATGTCATGGCACGTTGGTAGGTGGCGCCAACATTTTTAAGGCCAAAGGGCATGACCTTATAACAAAATGTCCCCCAAGGCATTGTGAACGCCATTTTTAGTTGGTCCTCGAGATTGATACGAATCTGATTGTATCCCGAGAAACCATCCATGAGGGAAAGCATTTCGTGGCCCGCTGTAGCATCTACCAATGCATCGATACTTGGCAAGGGGAAATCATCCTTAGGACTCGCTTTGTTTAGATCTCAAAAATCGGTGCATATGCGAATCCTCCCGTCGGGCTTTTTGATGGGCACCATGTTGGACAGCCATGGTGGGTAATCCATGCAGATGACAAACTGTGCATCCAACAGCTTTTGTAATTCATCTTTGACCATTAAGGCCATTGTTGGGTGCATCTTACGTAGTTTTTGCTTAACTGGCTTGACTGTCGGATCAAGCGTTAGGTTATGCGTGACTAGCTACGGATCTAGCCCCGACATGTCTTTGTAGGACCATGCAAAAACCTCCTTCTTCTCTTTGAGAAGGGCAATGTAGTCGGCTTGCTCTTCGGGGGTTAAACTTACCCCTAGCTTGATAATCTATGGATTCATTGGATCAGAGCCGATGTCTACGTCAGTCATCTCCTCGACCGACATGTGGGATCCATCCTCCAACTGGTGTGGAGTTGGGATCAAGTGGATATCATTTGCTTAGTTTAGATCTACGTTGGGAACCTCGGGTTCCTCTTCAGCATGGAAGATATCTTGAGTTGGCCCTAGGGTGAAATGAAGCATCTCACCGAAAGGCCAGTACTCTGATGGGGATGGTGGTGAATTGACGTGATCCCAGTCTATGGCATCTATGTCTAGATACAATGACTATGTTGGATCAGCCGGATTGTGGATGGGGGTGGTTAAGTCAATGGAGATCATGTTGATGAAATGATTTTGGTCTCCATTACCGCGGGTGTGGTTACTCGGACATCCTTGATGATTTTGGTGCTCCGGATCTGGCTCTGGAGGTATTGGTATGAATGGATCAGCCCTATGTGCGGATAGGAGGATAGGGTCTGCCCTTGGCATGGATATCTCTATAGGGTCTCTGGGTGGTAGGTGTTCTCTATTTGCCCAAAGTGGTGGATTCAACACTTGGTCCCAAAAAGGAAACCTCACCGAAATAAAATGGAAATGCCAAGGTGCGATGCAAACGAAACTAAACTTAACGCTAAATCCTACGAATTGAAATGCATGAAAGGAGAGAAACATAAACGCATTGAAACAAGGTATAAAAGTGAATATGGAGTACAGACCTTTTTATTAATATTTTTTAGAACCTGGTTACAATCTGTCTCCTCCATTTTCATTGGCTAGGAGCGTTAAATATGTTCTTGTCACATCAACAGATGGTATTCCTTCTTTCGCATGCCCACATGTAGAATGGACAAACCAAATGTTGTCACCACTTGCATTGATGAGTCTTGACTCCTTGCTACTCCTATAATGTCAAGACCCTCCATTCAAGGAAACAAACAATAGTCAGTAGCACCTGTAGATAAAATGAAACATGCAATCCCCAAGCCTATGATTAGTGCATGCAAAAAATGAATAAAATGATAACTAAATAACATCATAATGGTCTAAATATTTAATAGAGGCATGAGGACATTACTAGGAGGGCATTGCAAATGTAACAATTGGAAAATTTGCCATGGATTTCTAATCGCTTCGAGGCGGGACAAATAGACCTGCAACAAAGCGTCAAAAAGCACTGTCCTAAATGTCCCATTCGGGAGGCTTCAAATCACCTGTAAAGTTGGGGGTTAGGTAAAATGAGGTATTTTGGAAAGACCTAGGAGGTTATATTTTTCCAATTTGGCCTCTATCTCTGATAATTTGATGATGCTACCTGCATGTTAGCAAAAGTAGTAAATGACAAAAACATGATCAAAACAACTCAAAATAATGTGAAATTTGAACGACAAACTATCTAAGAAACATAGAATCAGATGCAAAAATAACATAAAGGAAATATACTCCAGATTTCTAATCACTCTGGGGTGGGGCAATTAGGACTACAACAGTGCGAGGGGCACCCGAGGGCAGGCCGCCCACTGTTTGGGGCCCGATTTCGACACAAATCCACTTGGTATGGGTCCAAAACCTCTTGTGGTGTGTTGTCAACAAATTTTGTAGGATGTTATGGAAAAATATCGGGTTTTGGTTTCGAATTTGTGCTTCCAATAACCACCCTATGACCTCCCTTCCAAAAGAGATCAAGGATGTGAAAGACACAAATCAAAAGGTGTGAGGATGTAAAATGGTAGCACTTCATTGCTCAAAATGCTCCTTCTCTATCCATTTTTGGGGTGAGAAGACTCACCATTTTATAGACCTGACGGTCTCTTTGGATGAGCATGCAGAGGTGCCACTTGGCAATCATGCCTTCCTAGGGGGGAGAAGATTCCTCCCTGATTAGGGGCTCCATGACTGCCCCTGTAACTACCTCTAGCACTCAAAAATGCTCACTCACACTCCCATGCAATGAAGGAAGAGTTAAGTGGCAGATTTGAGCTGCCATTTGTCAAGATTTGACTTTTTGCCCATCAAACCTGCTATTCACCCCACCCTAGAGTGAATACTGCTAATCGTCCTTGGGTGGGGAAAATACCAGTTTGTAATCATCCCTAGGTGGAACGAATAAGGAGCAGAGTTCCTGAAGGTTCCAAATTGACCTCTGACCTTCCAAAACTACTGTGAGAGTGGTTAGGACCATTTTTTAACCTCTAGGGGCTACCCTGGGGGCTGTGTGTGTCAATGCAATCAGTTTTTGTAGTCCCATAATCAGATTGGTGCTATTTTGGTGTCTACAGGGTCATACAAGACTTAGCTAGGAGAGAAGAAACTAGATTAGGTAGGGAAAAGGAAGCACCTAGGGAACCTGAGGGATCTAGTACTAGAAGGGCTAGGGTAAGTAAAAATTTGGATAGGAACCTGAAAAAGGTCATTATATCCAATTTTAATAGAAAGGGTGATGGTGATTCAATGGAAAATTGGCTAGGTGAGCTAGAATTATACTTTTCTCTAGTAGTTTTATCCTCTAAATGTAATATTACATTAACTATTATGAACATGACTGAAGTAGTCTTAGATTGATGGAAATATTATAAGAAAGGACATAAGATAAAATTTGTAGAACTAAAATGGGAAGAGTTTGCCAAATAATTTAGAGATGACTAAGAAATATTATGTAGAGAAATTTTGGAATTTCTCCAATTTGCATCAAGAAAGCATACCGGTGTGAAATTACCATCAAAAGTTCATTCAACTACAAAAATATACATCCCAATATGAAAGTAATGAAGAAATGAAGACACACAAATTTATTTTTGGATTGCATACTAGAATCATGATGGTGATAAATATGCATAACCATAATAACCTACCTTCTACACTTGATTTGGCAAGAAAATAGAAATCCAATCAGGAAACAAGAAAGACATATTTTAACTATCAAAATCTATCTAATAAGGAAAAATATGAACTCAAAAAGTGGAAAAGTGTTGGGTTTATGTGATAGGAGAAAGAGAAATACAAGAAACCAAAAGGAATAGGTAAGGTGGCAAAAATAAACCTAACTATTAAGGTAGTAAGTTCAAGAGTTATGGTAGAGAGTTTCCCAGAAGACAGAACCATAAATCAGTAGGTCAGGAAAGGACTAGGGAAACTACACATCTGGACAAAAATGAGAATAGTAAAAAATAAAATAGAGCTCCACCAAATGGATGCTATATATATCAAGGATATCATTATGTTAATAAATGCCTCTACAAAGCTAATCAATGTCAGAAATCCCCATAAGAGGCCACCCATAGGATCTTTGCAGCCAAAGGTAGTTCTAAACTTGATGGTCAAATTACTCCTATCTTAATAAATGGAAATTTTTTGATAGACATTGGATCAATTGATAGTTTCATTTCTACTAGATTATTGAGGGGCCTACTTATTAGACTTGGATTTTTGAGCAATGGTTGGAAGGTAGAGTACGGTTCAAGGCAAACTTACCAAGTTAATCAATGCTTGTTTGACCCTCACATCACTTTTCCACAGGGAAAAACTAATTGGCATCTGTATGTGGAACCTTTTGATATCATTTTAGGAGTTGACTAGTTAAATGTGTATAACACTCTTCTAAATTTTGAAGAGATATGGGTGGAATTTATAGATGATATTAATCAAAGGGTTGGGCTTTACTATCGTTGAAGTGAAGTTAAACCACAATTATTGTATGCAATGCAGATAAATAAAATTATTAGGAAGAGGGGCATGATCTTCATAGTTAAAATGAACAAGAAAGAAGAAACAAAAATGGAATTCAACCCCTTCCAAAAGCATATTGTATAGGGAGAATTCAAGGATGTGTTTTCAGAGGACCTTCCAAGATTACCCCCTTAGAGGAAATTTGATTTTTCTATTGAGTTTCTTCCTGGAGTTGTGCCTATTACAAGGGCACCGTATAGAATTACCCCCATAGAGCTACAAGAGCTCAAAATGAATCTTCAGGATTTGCTAGAAAAATAGCTAATCAAGCCAAGTGTGCACCTTGGGAAGCTCCTATCTTCTTTGTTAAGAAGGAATATGGTACCTTGAGGATGTGCATATATTATCAAATATTGAATAAGGTTACTATAAAAATTGGTATTCATTACCTAGAATTGATTATTTGTTTGACCAATTAAAAGGAGCAACCATCTTCTCAAATATTGACTTAAGATCTGGTTATCATCAATTATGGATACAAGAAGACGATACTTCTAAAATCGTATTTAGATAAATATATGGATATTTTGAATTTACTATCCTACCATTTGCGATAACTAATGCCTCAGCTACTTTCATGAATCTCATGACTAGCACTTTTAGAGAGCATTTGGACCGGTTTGCGCTCATATTTATGGATGACATACTGGTCTATTCCAAGAACAAAGAGGAACATGACCAACATATGAGAACTGTGCTTGATATTGTTAAAAATAATTGATTATATGGAAAACTATCAAATTGTGTGTTTTACACTCCACAAGTACAACATCTAGGACATATTGTCTCTATAGAAGGAATTGTAGTAGATCCTATCAAAATAGAAGTAATTATTGACTGGATAGCACCTACTAATGTGTCAAAAATGTGAAGTTTTATGGGGATTGCTATATATTATAGATGTTTTATCAAAGGGTTTTTAAGAATTTCCCAACCCATTACCAACCTTCAAATGAAAGGAAAAGCCTCTAAATGGATAGAATAGTGTGATGAGGCTTTTCAAGTTTTGAAATAAATGTTGAAAACTACACGGATACTGCAATTACCTGATTCCAATAAGCCTCTTACATTATGTACTAACACTTCAATTGAAGGGTTAGGTGGGGTTTTGACCTAATATGATGCAATTATTGCCTATGAGTATAGAAAATTTAAGAGGCATGATCTTAATTATGCCACTCATGATTTGGAGTTGGCAATAGTTGTACATGCCCTAAATATTTGGAGGCACTATTTTCTTGGAAATCGATTTGAATTAAAGATAGATCATTAGATTCTAAAATACATATTTACTCAACCCCTATTGAATGCCTGGCAAAGCTATTGGATGTAATTTTGATATGGAATGAACACTCAAGAGAAAGCACAAGAATTGCATGATGAAAACTAATTTGCATTCACACCAAAAATATATTTATAGGCATGTCTACCTTTACAATCAACATTTAATACACACGATCTGTGTGAGTATTAAATGCAATACTAATCCCTATCATTCCTCCCCATTGAGGAAGCATTGGTCCCCAATGCATACAAGTGTGGAAGAGAAAGATGGTTAGTTGAAGAGTGTCGGGTACAACAAAAAATGCACTCTTATTACAAAAATATGAAGACAAAAATAACAAAGTTTTACATATCTTTAAGAAATAAAAATCTGACATTAGATTTGGAACATGCTCAAAAAATACTCTCCAATGACTGTAAACACTGCTATGCCGGCGAATAACTGAAATAGGTCCCTAAATTTGGCAGAGGACAACAATTGAAGTGTCAAAGAAGATGCAGTAAAATATTCCTCAAACCACGTGCCAAAATGAGCCAAGTTAGAAATTGCGGATGTAGTTGATTTTTAGTTTTGAATGTTGGATCACATGCATTAATGAACGGTAATGAATTAATTATATTTAATTAAATTTAAATTTAATTTAATTTAAATAAGGGTTTATTGAATGCATTTGAAAAATGGTGGTTGATGTGCAACGGATTGAATCAATGGCATTAAATTATTGGTGACCAAGACAATGGTTAAGTGGGCCTGGACGACACGTGAGGTGGGAAAATATTAAATTAAATTAAAAAAATAATTTAATTTAATTTAATTAATTCATGGTTAATTGTGGGTCACTGGCATTAAATTATTGGTGGACCGGGACAATGGTCAAGTAGACTAGGACAATGGTCAATGGAGAATATTTAATTTAACGCATAATTATGGTATTTAAAAATACCTGCGATATTAAATATTTTAATTTTAAATAAAATAAAATAAAATTTAATTTAATTTTAAAATTTCTCCAAGGGAATGACAATGGCTAAAAACACGGGCAAGTGGCAAATGCATTAATGAATGCAGTTTAATGATAGAAAAATTAAATTAAATTAAAAATTTAATTTAATTTAATAAATGCATTAATGAATGTAGTTTAATGATAGAAAAATTAAATTAAATTAAAAATTTTAATTTTAATTTAATTTATGAAAATGTGTCCAGAAGTATGTGCAACAACCACCAGGATAAAATGGTCATGCCATGGTTTTGAGGTGGAAGCTGGCAGAAAATATTCTTGTAGCTCATCACCTAGAAACAAAGCAACCCCACCAAAAATGTGATCGGTTACACCAGATAGAAGGTTGCTATCAAAAGGAAAATGTAGACACCAAAACAGCACCAATCCGATTATGTGACGACAAGCACTGATCGAATTGACATACATAGCCCCTAGGGCAGCCCCCAGAGGTTAAACAGTGGTCCTAACCACTCCCACAATAGTTTTGGAAGGTCAGAGGTCAATTTGGCACCTTTTTAGCACTTTGCTCCCTACTCGTCCCACCCCGGGATGATTACAAACTGGTATTCATCCCACCCTGGGACGATTATCAGCATTCGTCCCAGGGTGGGGCGAATAGCAGGTTTGACTGGCAAAAAGTCAAACCTCGATAGGTCCGCCACTTAACTGCACCTTCAGGGCATGCAATTGTGAGGAACGACTTCAAATCAGAGAGAGAGACTTCAGTCATGCATGCCTTGATTATGGAGGCCTCATGCAAGGAGACTCTAAATCAAGGAAGAATATTTTCTCCCAAAATAGGACAAGCAAGTCAAGTGGCGCCCTCGCATGCGCATTCAAAGAGAGAGACCCTAGGTCTATAAATTGGTGAGTCTTCTCACCCCAAAAAGGAATAGGGAGGAGCATTTGGAGCAATGAAGTGCTTCCAAATTACATCCTCACCCATCGTTTGTGCTTTTACATCCTTGATCTCTCTTTTGGAAGGGAGGTTATTGGGTGATTATTGGAAGCGCAATCCGGACCCAAACCCAAACATTTGGCCACAATACCCCACCAAATTTTTTGACACAACCCCATAAGAGGTTTTGGACCCATCCCAAGTGGATTGGTGCTAAAACCGAGTCCCAAACGGTGGGCGTCCTACCCCCGGGCGCCCCCCGCACTATTGTAGTTCTAATCGCCCCACCCCGGAGCGATTAGAAATATGTGGTAGATTTCCATGATTTTTATTTTGCATTTGATTCTAGGTCACTTACATATGCTGTCATTTAAATTTCATGTGATTTTGACAAGTTTTGGCTATGATTTTATCATTTCTCGCTTTCGCTAACATACAAGGAGCGTCATCGGATACAGGGCAATCGAGGCCGAATTAGCAAAATCTAACCTTCTGGGTCATCCCAAAATGCCCCATTTTACCTAACCCCAACTTTGTAGGTGTTTTGGAGGCCTCTGGACTAGACATTTAGGAGGTGGCTTTTGGACAGGTTATGACAGTCCTAATCGTCCCACCCCGGAGCGATTAGAAATATGTGCAAGATTTCTGAACTGTTCCTTTTGCAGTGGCTTCCTGGTAATGTTTTATTGCTTCTATCAAATTTTTAGCTCATTCTGATATGTTTTAGTTATCATTTTAATTATTTTATGCATGCACTGACCGTAGGCCTTGGGGATCGCATGTTTCTCTCCATCCGTAGGTGCTACTAATCCTTTTACTGTTTCTCTGAACGTAGGATCTCGACACCAGAGGGGCAGCAAGGAACCATAGACATATTCATGCAAGTGGCGGTGACATTTGGTCCGCCCATTTTCAATGTGGGCACGCGGAAGATCTCAAAGGGGAATATATCATTCATGGTGTAATCAGAGTCCTAGCTTGACGCTCCTAGCCCCCTAAAAGGGAGGAGACATATTATAACCCTATTTGGAGCAAATTAATAAAATAAAGGGCCGCACTTTTACACTTGCTTTTTATCTTGTTTCAATTCGTTGGTGTTTCTCTCCTTTCATGCATTCTCGTTCGTAGGACTTAGCGTACGTTTGCTTTGCTTCCCTTGGCATTTCTGTTTTGTTTTCGTATCCTCATGCTTTCAGTGGCGATCATGGTGGGACCATCTATCCCTTGATTTTGAGATCAAATTTTTGATCAAAAGTTGTGTGTTTTTGCTTGCAGGTATCAATATTTCAAGCACTGGACTATTGCTCATTCCATCCTATAACGAATATAGAGCTAGAATTCGTGCCACCCTGGGATGAATAGGAATTCGTCTCACCCTATGATGAATACAGATCTATTATTCATCTCACCCCAAGATGATTAGCTCTCTATGCAGTTTTAGAGCAGAAACTCAGAGGCATCCGATTTGGGCAGAGAAGAGGTAGGGGTTCTGAGCATCCTCTATCATTTTCTATTTTTTGTCTCTATCATTTCTTATTTCTTTGCTTGCATAGGAGAGTTTTACTGCATGTTTTTCTTTCTTTTCACAAATAAAAATAACCCCACACACCACGAGATAATCTGAACATCAAGGCGTTGGTCGTAAAACCCCAACACTTGATCAAGACCAACGGTGGATTTCATCACCACCTTGGCTTGAAATATTGCATACATAACCCCGATCGCGACTATTGCTAGACGTAAATCCTGATGAAAGCTGACCAAGTGTAGCTGGGGTGATTCCCAATGCATGAGGATAAGTCTTCTATGGTAGGTGTCAAAATAGAGTGATTCCCCTTTCGTACCGCCTATGTTCCACGTATTGTTCTGCTCTCACGTACCAATAGTCTCCCTCACGTAAGGGCGGGTATATAGAGAGGTTCGGTATAATGGCTTGGCAGTGGTATATTGAAGGGGTGACCATTTTGGGAGATATAAGAGCCCTCATATTGCATATACAAACAAAAATTTCTTTACAAGGTTTTCAAAACAAAAAATCAAAACACACTGAACCAGATTTAGGGCACACTTTTAATCCATAAACAAGATAATCATTGCTTTGATTGTGTGTTTCCATTTTGTTTAGTGTAGCATAAAAAATCATAAAGAAGATAAAAATGTACACATCTTTAGAGAAACATCACCATGGTGTACACCCGTAGCCGAGCCCAATCACGGGCAGAAGCTATGAAAAGTGTACAAAGGGGCACAAGTCACCTCCGATATAGTCCCGAGGACTTGGTCATACCACCTTGGCGGCCTGACCCACAAGATAGTCCACATCATGCCATTACAGAATGGGACTATAGAGGCACCCCTTTGAGGGGCACTCCCACTCAGCATAGACCCTTTCAGGAGGAGGCCATACACGTGGCACTCAACATAGATGGGAGGGCTCCCTTAGATGCTCGTTATGAGTGGCCACCATGTGATGAAGTGCTAGAGCAACATAGGGTCCATAAGGAGGGGCCACATGATTACGTCATCCCTCCTTTACCCCTTATTACTATCAAAAACAATAGGCCAAATCCAGAGCACAAGGCTCTTCAGACAGGGCAAGCCAATTCTGCCCGCCCCTTTCACACATACGAAAGGGAGTACGAGGAAGACCACTACATTCCTCAAGAGCAATACACAGCATGGGAGCAATGCGCCTCCATGCCTGCTATGTATCAAGATCACCCACTGAGGCCAGAACCTCGGGTGAATGCCGCTAACCTCGATAGAGGAAAGTGACCCATAGAGATCTCGGATCACCATGACCGAGATAGACATGTAGGAGAGGCATCTAGGCTTCCTAAACACAAGACGATGGAACAAATTGACTTGGCATTTGCCAAACATGCCACCCGCCAAGCGCAAATCACGTAGCTCAAGCAAGACCAACAATAGTTAGAGCACCTGTATCACCTTAGCAAAGAGCGCATTCGACGTCAGACAGACGAATTGCTCCAAAACACTATGCCTGAGAGGGTCCCAACCCCTCATGAGCATAAGATAGAATTGTATGAGAGGCACAACCCCTTGGTGCGAGACAGGTCTCCATGACCTTATCAAATATTACCTCCAAGACCTCCTAGACCTGAGCGGGAGGCCACTCCCGAAACAATGATGGGCACCCTCCATGGGCACCCACCCATGTTTATAGGTCTCACCCAGGAACTCCTCAAGAAGCCTATGAGGAGTATGAGCAAGAAGAAGAGTGGGCTGAAATGCCCTACCAAGGCAGGGGGGATGTTGTCCGGCTACCCCTCCATAGGCCTCAAGTTCCCCGCAACCCACAATGGGAACAAACCAAGGAGGAAGAGATCAAATCCTTCGATGCATATAAAGCGCTGCTAGAGTGCTTAGAGTCTATGGAGACCAAGACTTATGGGCCCCAAAAGCCCACTTTACGCCAACTCTACAGTCACCCTATGCATCCATCAGTGCCGGCACCCCCATACCCTGAACACTTTAAAATACCCCAGTTGGCAATCTTTAGAGGGGAGGAGGATGCCCAAGAGCACGTGACTAGATTCCTGAGCCAATGCTTTGGCATTCAGGACAATGATGCTTTGCTGCTAAGAACATTTATAACCACGTTCGTAGGCCCTACCTCGGATTGGTTCACTCAGTTGCCAAAGCATAGCATCAGTAACTTGGATCAGCTAGTGGACGCGTTCCTCGAATGCTTCACCTTCAACACCAAGAAGAAGGCATCACTAAGTGACCTAGCTAGCCTCAGGAAGTATGAGGAAGAAACCATGGCAGCCTATGGAAATCGGTGGAGGACGTTGCTTTCAAAGCTGCCCTACCTCCCTCCTATGGCCGACCTGACCCAAATGTTCTCAAAGAGTTGTTTGAGATCGATCTCCATGCTATTGCAGCTACAGCAATATGCCACTCTTGAGGAAGCCCTGGCGCAAGCCAGAATCATTGAGGAGATCAAGATACAGGATGGCGAGATTGCCAAGCCAAAGAAGAAAGAGTGGCCTAAAAATGCCAAAATAGGGACCATGCAACCGAAACCCGCTGTGGTCAATCAGGTTGCTATAAACATGCCGAAGCCTACACAAGCAACACAACCCTCATAGGCTAACTATCAGGCAGTTCCTCTTGACAGCTATGAGAAGGAGAATCATCGGCAAGAGCAAAATCAGCAGCGTCACCCTAGGCGATAGTTCACACCCTTCACAGAGTCCAAAGACTCCTTGTTTGACCATTTGTCCATGGTAAACTTGATACACCTACCAGAAAGTCGACCCATAGACCCCAATGCACCAAAACCTAAGGGCTATAGGGAAGACTTGTACTATAGATTTCATAGGCAGAAAGGACATGACCTTTACGCATGTTGGAAGTTCAAGAGCTTCGTGCAAGACCTAATAGACAACAAGATGCTAGCGGTGGACAACCCCGTAGCACCAAACAACCAACAGATGGGAGTCTTCAAAGACCCCCTGCCTGCCCATGATGCGCAGGCAAAAACCCTTCAAGTCAATGAGGTGACACAGAACTGCCCCATGCAGGGGTATGTAGGGATGATAAGCATAGTGACTAGGAACAAGAGGTACCCAGGAGCTGCCCCGCGGTGGCCACAGGAGAGGTTCCATCAACGTCACAACCTCAACAACACCCTACGCAACCTCCCCCGCCTAGACCAGTGGCCACGATTCGGACTAGACTTACCCAAAGTTTAAGGACCACGTCGGCTAGGCTCTCCATTTATGAGCTCATTCAACAATCATCGCCCCATCGGGAGGCTCTAATGGAGATATTAAAAGCCATCGAGCTGTAGCCCCATGAAGCAAACTCTTTCAACAACTTTGTGGGACATGTAAAACAATGTACAGAACCAGTCATCACCTTTAGAGAAGATGAACTAAAATCGATGATTGGTGATATGGCGGATCCACCCCTGCACGTCATTGCATGGGTCAACGGGATTCCGTACAAGAGGGTGTTGGTGGACACTGGCTCATCCAGTAATATAATTACAACAGCGGCATTGAAACACCTCAAGTTGCCGGCATCTCACATCGTGGCCTCCACCTATACTCTTCGAGCATTCAATGATGCGATATGCTCGATGGTTGGCACAATTGTCCTACCCATCCAAGTGGGACAAAAGACTATTCCTACGTTGTGCCACATCTTGGAAGGTGAGATGGCCTATAATATCTTGTTGGGCCGGCCTTGGATCGGGGACATGAAGTGTGTCCCTTCGATAGCTCATCAGTGCCTAAAGTACACATTCGAAGGGCAGGTGCATGTAGTCTCGATAGACTTAGAGCCCTTCAAGTATTGCAATACGGTGCAACTAATGCCGCAATCGACCCTTCCATCGACACATTTGGATTTTTAGTTGAATCCATCTAAACAGGGTCCGATTCCGCATGCATCCCCATTGTTAAGTCCATCAAATCACCAGTCGGGTCCATCTTCATCATCTGGTCCTTCACCAACAATGCCACCTACGGTGGCCACACCGAAGGACAAGGGGAAGAAACCCCTAGAAGAGGCACCGCCACTAGTCTCAACCATCTCTACCGAAGAGATGCCTAGCCGAATGGAAGTCGAGATGCCTAGTTCACCCTACATGGAGTGGACCCAGGAAGAACTCCCATTCCCTCCCCCTCCACCACCAACGATCACCGTTGAGATGGCCAATACGGGCTCTGGGGAGTATCTAGTGTGGAATATTGTAGCAACACCCGCACTTGAGTCCATGCGGGACATGGGGAGACCTCGCCTCCCCATCGGCACTGTGGTTCCTCTAGGCTACCCACCAAATCAGACAAACTTTGTTTATGGGGGCCTCGATAATGGCATTGAACCTTACATGCAAGAAGAAGAAGATGAAGAGCCCTTTGTTGAGGACGTCAACTATTTGTCCAACCCAGACTTCGCTTTGAGATATCTTGGCCAATGTAATTGGCATGGATATGGGTTGGGCAGGTATGAGCAAGGAGTGCACGTTCTTTGCCAACCAAGATATCAAATGCCATACGACAAGTCAGGAGTAGGGTTCAACCACCCCCTACCCCTTGACATCTTGGTAGAGAACATGCAAGGCCTAGGGATAGGCAACAAGGATGGGTTGGCATTAGATCCATATGCCAATCCTAACACAACATATACATTGGGGGATTACCTCCCATTGCTAACAACCAACCTTGTTGACCTTAACAACCCTTTCCCTTCGATCGAGAAAGGAGAAAGTTCGAGGACTCACCTACAAGAGGGATATAGACAAGGCCAAGAAGGGTCTTCAGAAGATGAGTCAGAGTATGAGGTAGCACCTTGGGACCCTTTCGAATCTGATAGCAATCATTCACAAGTGACCCCCATAGATGATTATCAGGAGAGCTTCATGACAATGTTCCCTTTGGATGCTCCAATCGAGCAAGTGCCACCTCAAGAGAATCAGGTCCCCCCATAGAGAGCGAAACAACCCCGATGGGACCAGATCAATTTGCTCGAGCAAGATGAGCCTCACATGTCGCAAATAGCTATCGGAGCCAATGAAGGCCTATGGATCTCTGATAGTGATTATGAAGATGAGACTGAGATGGCATATCTCAATCATATGCGACAACAACAATACCCCATGGACATAGATGACATGTTTGAACAGCTACACATAGGGCCAAGGCATAGGTGGCACCTAAACCAGGCGCAGTTGGACCAACTACTGCACCCACCACTTTAGGTATACAGAGAGCATCTTCCGCCCAGAGACCCTATAGAGCCATCAGTGCCAAGGGTAGATCCTATCCTTTTATCCACACATAGGGCCGATCCATTTGTGCCAGTACCCACAGAGCCAGATCCAGAGCACAAAGATCACCTAGGATGTCCGAGTCACCACACCCATGGTAATGGAGACCAAAATCATTTCATTAACATGATCTCCATTGACTTAACCGCCCCCATCCATAACCCAGCCGACCCAACATGGTCATTGCATCTAGACCTAGATGCTATAGACTGGGATCATGCTGACACACCACCATCCCCATCAGAGTACTGGCCTTGTGGTGGGATGTTCCATTTCACCCCAGGACAGACTCAGGATGTCTTCCATGCTGAAGAGGAACCCGACGTTCCGAACGTATATCTAAATTCAGCAAATGATATCCACCTGATCCCAACTCCACACCAGTTGGAGGATGGGTCCCACATGTCAGTTGAAGAGATGACTGACGTAGACATCGGCTCTGATCCAATGAATTTACAAATCATCAAGCTGGGGGTAAGTCTATCCCCCAAAGAGCAAGCTGACTACATTGCCCTTCTCAAAGAGAAGAAGGAGGTTTTTGCATGGTCCTACAAAGACATGTCGGGGCTAGACCCATAGCTAGTCATGCATAATCTAACGCTTGATCCGACAGTCAAGCCAGTTAAGCAAAAACTATGTAAGATGCACCCAACAGTAGCCTTAATGGTCAAATATGAGTTACAAAAGTTGTTGGATGCACAGTTTGTCATCTGCATGGATTACCCACCATGGTTGTCTAACATGGTGCCCATCAAAAATCTCGATGGGAGGATTCACATATGCATCAATTTTTGAGACCTAAACAAAGTGAGTCCTAAGGATGATTTCCCCTTGCCTAGCATCGATGCATTGGTAGATGCTACAGTGGGCCATGAAATGCTTTCCCTCATGGATGGTTTCTCGAGATACAATCAGATTCGTATCAATCTCGAGGACCAACTAAAAATGGTGTTCACAATGCCTTGGGGGACATTTTGTTATAAGGTCATGCCCTTTGGCCTTAAAAATGTTGGCGCCACCTACCAACGTGCCATGACATACATCTTCCATGATCACATGCATAAAACTTTGGAAGATTACATGGATGATTTGTTGGCCAAATCTCTTTTGTGCCCAGATCATCTCGATGACTTAAGCAAGATCCTCGATCGCCTCATTGAACATAAAGTCAGACTAAACCCCAAGAAGTGCGTATTTGGTATCACATCTGGAAAACTCTTGGGTTTCATAGTCTCCAAATGAGGAATCGAGGTAGATCCAAACAAAGTCAAGGCAATCCTTGAAATGCTTCCCCCAACTACCATCAAGCAGCTCAGAAGCCTGTAGGGAAAGGTCGCGTCAATCAAGCGCTTCATAGCACAGCTATCTGACAAGTGTCGACCCATGAATAAATTATTGCACAAGGGGGTAGCATTTCACTGGGATGACGAGTGCCAGTCAGCCTTTGATGACATCAAACAATACTTGGCTTCGCCGCTAGTATTGGCACCACCTAGACCAGGAGTGTCATTCTACTTATACATCTCAGCTACTGAGGTGGCACTGGGTGCCATGCTAGCCCAAAAAAATGAACTACACAAAGAATAGGCTAATTACTATCTTAGCCGCACCCTGGTCAGTTATGAACTTAACTATGCATACGTCGAGAAGCTATGCTTGGCAGTGGTGTTTGCTACCAAAAAGCTATGCCACTACATGCTGAGCAATACGACGTATGTTGTGTCTAAGGAGAATCCATTGCGGTACATGATGAGTCGTACTTATCATAGTAGCCGCACGGCGAAATGGATCATGTTGTTGATGGAGTTTGACATCGAATTCATTGGACAGAAGTCCATCAAAGGTCAAGTCATCGCCGATCAACTAGCAGAGGCTCCTCTTGAAGATGATCAGCCTCTGACCATAGAGCTACCAGATGATGGGGTCTTCCATGTCTCAGAATCGCCAGATTCTGATGAGCCTGAGTCACAGGCCGACATGACCCTATTCTTCGATGGTTCTAAATGTGAGCAAGGGGGTGGCACGGGAATTGTATTCTTCACACCGCAAGGGGCTCCAATGCCTCTATCATTTAAATTAGATTTCTCGTGCACCAACAACAATGCCGAATATGAAGCCTTGCTCATAGGTCTTCAAACAACAATCACCATGAACATCAAATGCTTGAACATCTTTGGTGATTCGTTGTTAATTGTCAACCAAGTAAAAGGGGTATTCCAATGTAAATGCCCGGTTCTGTAGGCCTACAAAGCCCTTGTGGACAAATTCTTGGCAAAGCTTGAATGGTACGACATCGAGGCACTCCCTCGATCATCGAATCATTTTGCGGATACTATGGCCTCCTTGGGGTCACTAATCCCGCAAGACCCTTTCGGTGAAATGACAACCATTCAAGTTAAAACATTATCGCAATCCATGATGGAGCGTGCAAGCTCTGACCTAACGCCAGGAATCCACCTGATCCAGATTGAACCATCTCAGGATAAGTTCTCTCGAATCCATGATTGTCTGAATCATGCCGACTAGGGGTCCTTGTTCTCCCCGACCCCTCTTAATAGCAACACAACGCTATTCTTACAAGTTCTTTCCCACTCAGATTTTGCTAGGGATGAACTCCAAGAGGGATTGGTCATTCATACCATCGAGGTTTCTGATCAGCAGGATTGGTACACACCCATAAGAGATTACCTCAAGTTAGGTAACCTCCCACTTGGATTGACGCACGCCGTGAAAAGATCATTTAAATAGAAAGTGGCAAAACATGTCTTGCTAGGAGACATTTTGTATCATCGGAGCTATGAAGGAATCCTCCTTCGTTGCTTGGACCAGCAAGAGTCCGCTTGGGCGATCACCCAAGCGCACGATGGTACATGCGGTGGCCACTTCAACGGTATGGCCATCGCAAAGTGCATTCTCCGCATGGGCTATTATTGGCCATCTTTAGAGCGAGATTGTTGTGCATATGTAAAGAAGTGCGTGAAGTGTCAACACCATGCTAATTTGACACACGTACCTTCTCAGGCCTTGCAACCGATCCAATCGGCTTGGCCATTTTTGTAGTGGGGCTTAGATCTAATCGAAAATATCTCCCCTGCATCGTCAGGTCATCACACGTTTATCATAACGGCCATAGAGTACTTCACCAAGTGGGTGGAAGCAATTCCGCTAACCTCTACGACTGGACCCCGCATTGCGGAGTTTATTTTACATAACATCATATGTCATTTTGGTATTCCATCCAAGATCATCTCGGATAATGGGACGTCATTCAAGAATAAATATGTGCGTGCTTTGACAACAAAGTACAAAATTCAGCATAGTTTTTCAACACCTTATTATCCGTAGGCAAATGGGCAAGCAGAGGCGTCAAACAAAATGCTAGTTGCTATCCTCAAAAATATGGTCATAGATAGTCATAAGGATTGGCACATTCAAATCCCGCTTGCCCTGTGGGCTTATCGCACTAGCATTCGGATGCCCACTGGGGCAACTCCATTTTCGCTGGTGTATGGCTCCGAGGCAGTCATGCCTCTCGAGTTGGAAATACCTTCCCTACGCATATCAATGCAAGAGTTCATCGATGATGACACTACGTGGTAGGCCCGGTTAGACCAACTTACGTTGCTCGATGAACGATGCGTCAATGCTCTCGAGCATTTACGTATCTATCAAGAGCGACTTAGGAAAGCATACAACATGAAAGTTCACCTGAGGGACTTTCAGGTTGGTGACTTGGTCTTAAAAGAGAACCAACAAAATTCTAACTTGCCGCCCCATCTAAGGGACAAATTCATAGACAAATTGGTTAGGTCCCTATGTAATTGATAGTAAAATAGGACCTGGAACATACCGGCTCACCTCTCTTGAAGGAATCAAGGAACTAGAACCCTTGAACATCAGTCATTTGAGGCCATTCCACATTTAGAGAGCCATAGCCCACCCCAAAAGCTCCAAGGATTCCCACAATCGCTTGGTCAACCTAAACAAAAATGCTCCAAAGGTATCCCAATAAACCCTTTGGTCAAACCAAAAGCTCCAAGGATTTCTTCAATCACTTGGTCAACCTAAAATGCCCCAAAGGTATCAATAATCCCTTTGGTCAAACCAAAAAGCTCCAAGGATTCTCACAATCGCTTGGTCAACCTAAAATGCCCCAAAGGTATCCATAAACCCTTTGGTCAAACCAAAAGCTCCAAGGGTTCCCACAATCGCTTGGTCAAAAACAAATATTCAAAAACAAACAAAAACAATAAAATAATCAAAAATAACAAAAAAATTGCATCTCAATTCCATGCATACTCATAAAAATCAAAATACAAAAATATAATAAATTGCATTAGGCATCGCATCCATACATTGCATATTTGTTGGTCATACATGTCACAAGCACCATAGACTGTAATTGCTAGGCAATTCCATCATTTTCCACATTCAATCCATTTTATAAACACATCCATCCAGAATAACACCATCCACATTTTTAGCATAGTCAGTTGTCTCCTAATGTATTTAGGGTTTTCGTCATTCAGCTGTCTTTAAATTTCTAGCCAAAAACTGTACAAAGTCAGACAGATTTTACAAGGGTAGAGTTTTACTTGGATCACACCTCGTTACGTAACATCCCTACACAAGTTAAAACACATAAAATAATTCCTAAGTTGTGTGAATGCAAGAGAAACCTACAAAGTAGTCTAGGGTACCATAGGTGAAAGGTTAGCCTGTTCATCCCCCTGTGCGAATGGTTCAAGAATGCTGAGAATTGACAAAAGGACAAGCTCTTCCCCATCCAATTCCCCATAATAAAAAGTGGTTTTCACCACTAACAAAAATCCCAAAACACCTTTGATCCCCAAAGTCGTAAGGATTCGTACTACACGCCCCTGACAAGGATGGGTAGTCATCCCCAAGGCCTAAAAGGATCAATGCCATTCAAACAAAATCCCAACAATCCATCATCACAAACTTCCCAAACACCTTTGGTCCCCAAAGTCATAAGGATTCGTACTACACGCCCCTGACAAGGATGGGTAGTCATCCCCAAGGCCTAAAAGATCAATGCCCTTACATAATAACATCCCCAATCACCTTTGGTTCCCAAAGTCGTAAGGATTCGTACTACACGTCCCTGAATAGGATGGGTAGTCATCCCCAAGGCCAAAAGGATCAATGCCATTCACAAGCCAAAACCTACGAAGCTCAACTTTGCAACCTAAAATGCAAAATCAAATAACAGTGGTTATCACCACTATTCAAATCCCTTGCTCAAAAAGAAAAACAAAAGAGAAAAATAAACAGTGATTTTCATCACTATGTATACGAGCAAGTATCCCAACAAGTTGAGCAACCGAAAGATGCCTGAGCTTGAATCCCTGGAATTCTCAGCATTCAAAAAACCATCTAGGTGATCCTCATTACGGGTTTGGTGGACAACCTACCTGACAATGGTGGTATCCTAAACGCATGACGATATGTCTATCACATTAGCTTTGCATGTGAGCAGACCAATGTTTGCATGTGGATGAGCTAGCTTATGGTACCTTAGATTGTCCCATGGATTAATCTTACTAAATACAACAATGGAGTTAGTGGAGCTAATTAGGTGATCCTCAGTACAGGTTTGGTTGACAGCCTATCTAGCACTGGCGGTATCCTGACAAATACCACATAAACGAACTCAATTGCACACACAGGGATGTGAAATAACTTGGTCAAACTCAAGTCTGATTCGTACCTTGTTCAAAAAGTCTTGTGAGATAAATGTACAGTCTTGGCTAGTTAGTTAAAACATCTGAATCTCAGAAAACCTTAACTACATTTTAAAACAACTGGTACATTTCATTACTTACATCAACATCAAAAAATATGAAAAATACCAAAACAAAATTACCACATGCAAAGTCATTCCACAAAGCAATCACATAGTACAGAAAGCCAGTAAATCTTGTACAGTCTATGGTGCCATCGACAAGTTATCAACAACTCATTTCATTCATTCCATATGCATACATCATATAATTAGAAACATCGCATTCATAATAACACATGCATACATCATCATAAATAAATGCGTATACTAACCTAAATCAAAACAACAAAAACTGCACCAAAATGCACAAAAAATAGCAATAAACTTGCCGAACAAAGGGGCCTTTGCGCCTACGATTCTTGGCATGCAAAACAAACATTGGGGTCACAAATACTCACTATCCTACTCCCTAATAAGGCTACCATAGCCGGACCGCTCCACGGGAGGACGGATTTTCAAGAATTTCATCCCCAAACGACATCACAAAAAGGGTCAAAACCCACCCAAAAATAGCAATAACATTGCCAAACGAAGGCGCCTTTGCGCCTGACATTATTGGCATCCAAAATAGATATTGGGGTCACAAATTGTCACTATCCTACTCCCTAAGAAGGCTACCATAGCCGGACCGCTCCACGGGAGGATGAATTTTTGACAATTTCAGCTCCAAAATGCGTCACAAAAAGGGTTCAAACCCACCAAAAATAGGTCAAAATGTTCGAAAACTGCATAAGCATTCAATGAAAAACAACTGAAGGCACCCTTACACAAGTCATCTTGGGTCAAGTGACTCATCACTTTTCTCATGTCGGTCATTCCCTCATCGATTCGTCGCTTGAGGGGGTAGTCACACTTAGTCACCAATCAACAAAAACACACCCAATCAAAGAAATGGCATGCATTCAAAGGATCATTGACAAAGACAATCATGCTCCTGCTTGGGGCAGCAAACAAGCAATAATCACAAGCTGATCAAACACTTGGCATTCTAGAATCATGAACTCAAGGTTCCCATAGACAAAAGGTTGCGCCCTTTGCCTATTCATGACTGAACAATGTCCAAGATCAAGTAACACCTCACCGAAAAAGGTTAACACTTGAATTAAGCTCCTTAGCTCGTCAGAAGCAAGGATTCAAGAATGCGTGCCCTTTCCATACTTGGGGCATCAAGAGTTGGTTAGGTTACTGAGAAACCCTAATCATTAGTGCTTTGGTTATCTATTTTTGCTCAACACTGCGCCATGCACAACGCATCCCAAAAAGGGGCATCTGTAGACACCAAAACAACACCAATCCGATTATGTGATGACAAGCACTGATCGAATTGACATACATAGCCCCTAGGGCAGCCCCCAGAGGTTAAACAAGTGGTCCTAACCACTCCCACAATAGTTTTGGAAGGTCAGAGGTCAATTTGGCACCTTTTTAGCACTTTGCTCCCTACTCGTCCCACCCTGGGATGATTACAAACTGGTATTCGTCCCACCCTAGGACGATTATCAACATTCATCCTAGGGTGGGGCGAATAGCAGGTTTGACTGGAAAAAGTCAAACCTCGATAGGTCCGCCACTTAACTGCACCTTCAGGGCATGCAATTGCGAGGAACGACTTCAAATCAGAGAGAGAGACTTCAGTCATGCATGCCTTGATTATGGAGGCCTCATGCAAAGAGACTCTAAATCAGGGAAGAATATTTTCTCCCAAAATAGGACAAGCAAGTCAAGTGGCGCCCTCGCATGCGCATTCAAAGAGAGAGACCCTAGGTCTATAAATTGGTGAGTCTTCTCACCCCAAAAGAGAACAAGAGAGGAGCATTTGGAGCAACGAAGTGCTGCCGAATTACATCCTCACCCATCGTTTGTGCTTTTACATCCTTGATCTCTCTTTTGGAAGGGAGGTTATTGGGTGATTATTGGAAGCGCAATCCGGACCCAAACCCGAACATTTGGCCACAATACCCCACCAAATTTTTTGACACAACCCCATAAGAGGTTTTGGACCCATCCCAAGTGGATTGGTGCTGAAACCAAGTCCCAAACGGTGGGCGTCCTGCCCTCGGGCGCCCCCCGCACTATTGCAGTTCTAATCGCCCCACCCCGGAGCGATTAGAAATCTATGGTAGATTTCCATAATTTTTCTTTTGCATTTGATTCTAGGTCACTTACATATGTTGTCATTTAAATTTCATGTGATTCTGACAAGTTTTGGCTATGATTTTATCATTTCTCGCTTTCGCTAACATACAGGGAGCATCATCGGATATAGGGCAATCGAGGCCGAATTAGCCAAATCTGACCATCTGGGTCATCCCAAAATGCCCCGTTTTACCTAACCCCAACTTTGTAGGTGTTTTGGAGGCCTCTGGACTAGACATTTAGGAGGTGGCTTTTTGACAGGTTATGACAGTCCTAATCGTCCCACCCCGGAGCGATTAGAAATATGTGCAAGATTTCTAGACTGTTCCTTTTGCAGTGGCTTCCTGGTAATGTTTTATTGCTTCTATCAAATTTTTAGCTCATTCTGATATGTTTTAGTTATCATTTTAATTATTTTATGCATGCACTGACCGTAGGCCTTGGGGATCGCATGTTTCTCTCCATCCGCAGGTGCTACTAACCATTTACTATTTCTCTGAACGTAGGATCTCGACACCAGAGGGGCAGCAAGGAACCATAGACATATTCACGCAAGCGGCGGTGACGTTTGGTCCGCCCATTTTCAATGTGGGCACGCGGAAGATCTCAAAGGGGAATATATCATTCATGGTGTAATCAAAATCCCTACTTGACGCTCCTAGCCCCCGAAAAGGGAGGAGACGTATTGTAACCCGATTTTAGAGAAAATTAATAAAATAAAGGGCCGCACTTTTACACTTGCTTTTAATCTCGTTTCAGTTCGTTGGTGTTTCCTTCTTTTCATGCATTCTCAGTTCGTAGGACTTAGCGTTACGTTTTGCTTTTGCATACATCGCACTTGGCATTTCCGTTTTGTTTCCGTATCCTCGTGCTTTCAAAAAAAATGTGCATGGCGATGGAATGAATGCAATGGAGAACTAAGCAGTTAATTTAGACTAAAAAGAGACATCATCAATGAAATATGGTAGATCAATGCCAAAAAACAAGGAAGATGACATGAAAGCTGTGGGATGATCATCACCTGAAATCAGGAGATCGTCACTAAAAATGTTGAATCAATAAATAATAGACATATAGGGTTGATGATATTAGATTGAACTAGATCAGATAGTGGTGATTAAAAATCAACATCTAGAATAAAATCACTAGGAGGGATGAGCAGATCATGTAGCTCAATAGGTATAATGATGATAGTAGAGATGGCAGTTGGTTCTTCAACTACAATGTCTAGAAGGGTTGGATCTGCATTGGGAGCTTCCAAGGAGCTCAAATCTACATCAAAAGAAATATCACTACCATTAGCAACATCATCTAATGGTAATATGGTGGGCATTTCACCCACAGATCCTGGTTTGAATCCAGGTGTTGCTTCTTGATTTTCAGCACTTATGGCATCTCAAATCAACTGAAACTCATCATTGACTTTTTTATACTTTTTAGAAATTTCTTTGATTTTCTCTTTTTTTAGTTTCACTCATAAGAAATATGATGGACCTTCTTCCCAAAAACCCTAGTTTTCTTCTAGGTATTGATTCAAATTTGGTGGCTTTAGCATCTGTCATAGCATCGAGTAGAATGACTTCTTGAATCAACTAAAATTCATCATTTATCTCTCTGTACCATAGAGATATTTCATCCAATGAATGGATTGAAATTGGCAGCATGGTGTCAAAGGAATGTCGAATCCAAGGGTGGATACTTGGATCAAATTGTCAAGGAATGATAAATCCAAGTGTGAGAACTTGGATCAAGAGCCAAGGGTTGGGGTCAGAGGAACCCTAGCTTAGCTAAAGGTCAATGACCAGAGGGACCCCAACGAGAGTTTTTGAATGAGGAGTGCTCAAAGTTGTGTGCAAAAAATGGAAGAGTGTTCACCCAATGCCAAGATTCACTAGTGGTTTTATCATTCCTCTTTTGAACCATACTGGCCTAGAGGAAGAGGATACTCATCTATCCAACGCTCAACTTTGATACCACTAATATGGAATGAACACTCAAGAGCAAGCACAAGAATTGCACGATGAAAACTAATTTGTATTCACACCAAAAATATATGTATAGGCATGGTTGCCTTTAAAATCGATATTTAGTATGCATGATCCGTGTGAGTATTAAGTGCAATACTAATCCCTATTAAATTTCTAGCTAAGTATGAATTTGGCATTGAGTATATTAAGAGTAAGGAGAATAAATTTACTGATGCTTTGAGTAGGAGAGGATATATCATGGTAATAACAAAATACCATTATGATCCATTGGATCAAATTAAAGTGTGGCAAGAAAAAGATGAATTTTTCTAGTCTTGTAATGATTAGGTTGAGCGAGAAACTAGAAAGGATATAGATTATGTATTTAGATATAATATGTTATTTTATAAGAATTGGTTGGTAGTTCCAAGCCAAGTGAGAGAAAAACAGAAACAAAACCTTACCAGGGGTTAAATGAAAAAAAAATAGGCCGGAATGAAAAAGGATATCACCAATTATGTGGCTAGATGTTTATAGTACCAAAGAATGAAACCAAGACATCTACATCAAGCTGGTAATTTGTACTTGCATGAGATACCTACGCAAAAATGATAAGTGGTATCAATGGACTTTATAATGGGACTACCTAAAACAAGATTCATGCATGATGTAATCTTGGTAGTTGTGAATAAGTTAACCAAGGTTGCATATTTTATACTAGGCAATGTGCAAGATGATGTGCCTATAGTAGCAAGTAAATTTTCTAGGGAAGTGGTAAGAATGCACATATTTCTAGAAGTTGTAATCTCATATAAATATTATTGCTTTACCTCTAAATTTTGGTAAGCATTACATTAGGTATTAAGAACTAAATTGAATATTAGTACTGCTTATCACCCTAATATAGACGATAAAATTGAGAGGGTGAGTTAGGTACTGGAGGATATGCTAAGGATGTACTACATGGATTAGCATACAAAGTGGTAAGACTATTTATGTATAGTACAATTTGTATATAATAAAAATTACCATGCATCACTAGGTATGGCATCTTTTGAGGCCTTATATGGGAGAAGGTGGAGAACTCCATTGTCTTGGGATAATATGGAGGATCAAGTAGTGATCATATTGTAAATGATAAAATAAATTGAAGATCAATTGAAAATAATTTAGCAAAAGTTGAAAGAGGTTGTAGATCGCCAGAAGAGCTATGCAGACCTCAAACAAAAAAAGAGGGAATATTTTATGGGAGACATGGTATTCTTAATGGTGAAACTAACTAAACGTTTGAGAAAATCTTCTAAATTAGACTCTAGATATGTGGGTCCATTCGAAATTGTGGCCAAAATGAGCCTTATTTTTTATAGACTTTCTCTACTGCCAAGCCTGTCCAAAATTCATAATGTCTTCCATGTATCCCTCTTTAGAAAATATATTCATGATCATACTCGTGTTTTGTATGTCTCCAAATTATATATGGTCGATCCACTAAGATTTGAAGTTTGACCTATTTGCATACTTGGTTTTAGAACCAATAAAATAAGAAAGAGAAGTATAGAGCAGTGTTGGCTCCAATGGGACCACTACTCAGATAGAAACGCCATATGGGAGGACATGGAAAATATGCAACAACAATTTCCTTATTTATTTGAGTAGATATAGAATTTTTCATAAACTTTCATATGATTTGAAGATATATGTAAATATAAAAATGTATATGAGATTGGATACTGAGTAGAGTAGTTTATGTTTATTTGATTTACTGGGTAGAGTAGCTAGTATATGTTTTGCATTACTATGTAAAGTAGCTTATTTGTATCTTGATGTGTTTTTTGGATAATTTAAAAATATATGAGTGTTAATGCATGTGAATTCATGGTTGTTTTATGATTGAAATCAATGTGAAAAGTAAAATCATCATAACAAGGACATAACTTGATTGACTTATGAAACGATGGGGAATTGTGATGCCAACAATGAAATATACTCTATGAATGAGCATGAATATTTATTCAAATGTGAAAAGCTATATGAAAATGTAATTGTTTTGCTTGACCATGTTAAAAAACACAAGGACTGTGTTTGTTTCAATAAGGGGAGGATGTAATGACCCTCTCCACAAGACCATTGATTATGGATTAATTAATGGATTGTACTTACCTTTTTCTATAGAACAAGGTACTGCTAATGTCCATTGTGTATGTACTACAAGGGATAGCCTTCGAATGATAGGAGAAAAGTAAGTTAGGGAGAAATTATGATTGATAATGTGAGTGTATGGAAGCTCACATCAGCTGCATTCATATAAAACTATGTAGATTATATTATATTTTTAGCATAATTATTTTGAATTGCATGCTTTGTTGTCCGCTTGTGAGTAGTTGAATATTCAATTATGATTATCAATGAAAATACCAAGGAGACATGGGATCCAAATTTGTGAGCTAAGAATTACTTTATGAATGTTTTAGAATTGTTAAAATAGATATCTAATTGATTGAGTATAAATATAATATTTTGACAATAAATATATGAAATAAATGAATGAAAATATCAAGCCATATTGATAAAATATAAGCAAAATATATATGTATGGAATTGAAACCTTTCATTAGTTTACTTTGGTTTCATTATGATAGCAAGAAGGTAATGGATGATGGCATCCATGAATAATACGAAAATTTTGTTATGCTTGCATCAACTCCACTATACTTCCATCATGGCATTAACTTCACCATATTCTAAAAAATAAAATTAGTGGAAGTCAGGTGTAACCCCCTCATGCAAGTTTTATTTTTTACGATATGGTATGGAGAAAATAAGGGGGATAAAAAAATGATTTGTAGGAAAGAGGAGCTCCAGAGAAAGGAAAAACAAAGGAAAACTCTGAAAGAAGATAATAGTGAATTCACTTACAAGTGACGATAGTAGACAAGCTACTAGGTTGGATTATTTCTATTTATTATTCTATGAGGAATAAATTGGTTATTTTAAAAACTGAATTGATGAATTTCCTGAATGTGATTGTTGTTGTATTAAAAAACATAATATATTTAAATATAAATATATTGGAATTGGATTTATTGGGAAAGATAAATAATCTTTGTGGCCATTATTAAATGGGGTTTGCATATTTTATTTATGCTTGTCCAATATTAAGGTGAGACTTAGCTGAATATAAATGAGAATATGTCTTCCTTGAATGGTGCATTGGATCTCTAGTGATTTCAATTTTATTTTGCTTATTGAAAAATTAAAGAAAATTTAAGTAGGATATGCATGTTTCTTTGGGAATGGTTGTATGAGTTATGAAAATAAATATGTATATATCAAACAATAGAAACCCATATAAAAGAGCTAAAACCTCTCTAAGACAAGGAAAGAGAATACTTGTTTTATGGTGCTATGTGGTTATTTGTTTAGTGGTTAGTAGCATGGGTAGATGCATGCATAATCAATAGATTGCATTTGTAAAATAAAGAGGGTCCATTATGATCCCCCATTAAAAACTTGAGAGCTAGTTCAATATACTCTCAATCTAGAGTAGCAGGTGGTACGTCCTTACTGGTTCTTGAAGCTCATGGAGACTTGCTAGAAATGAAATATTTTTCACCTTCCAAACAGTGATAGGTGCTTCCAACTGCAAGTGAAGATTGACTTTGTACCTTATTAGAGCTTATAAACTATCATATTGTATAAACTGTGTAGCACACAATATATTTTAAGATATAGTTGTACAGGTATTATGCTTAGAAGATATTGAAAACCAAAATCTAGTTACACAGTGCTACAAGTGAAGATGGGTATTGTTGTTCAAGTGTTTATTTTCAGATAATGGAAATAAACTTCTAGAAATGATTGAAATAGATGGATTACCATGTATATCGTCTTTATTCTATATTCTAGAATATTCTACTTATTCTTAATCAAAGTATATTTGATATTGATAGTATCTAATCAATACAAAAATAGTGGTATTGAATTTGTAATTACATTCGTTATATATGAACAATAATGGAAATAAGTCTCTGTAAGATAATCGATGGGGATTATTTATATATATATACCTTGCTTCTGAAGAATAAAGACTGCTTATACCCATTCTGAGGATTGTAAACCCAAATATCTATGCTCTTTATTTTATAAAATCGTGATGTGAAATAATTATATTAGATTAAAAGAATTGAATTGAGTTTTAATTATAAAATTAACACTCCTGTGAATTATTTGAAAATTATTATTAAGGTAATATAATATTTTTGATTATGTAACAAGTTTTATGTCAACTATACGAAGTGATTCGGGAGTTTACCTAAAACTAAGCTTCCTAATAGTGAAAAATAAACTAAATAAGAAGGATGCTTATATAGAAAACTATTTATTAGAATCTTGTCCAAAGATGTAATTACTTGTTGAATCAACGACTCTCATAGGTGTGAAGTGTTGAAATGAGTAATTTTATTGAAAAATCAAATATATTCATTTGGATCATGTGAACTATATAAAGTTAATGATGTCAGAAACCCATTTTGTAATCCTTTATTTCAAGTGAAGGATTTAGATTGAGACAAGCTCTAATCCTTCGAGTTTTGGGTTTGTTGGTAGTCTAATAATGATTGTGGTTAATTTTATCTTATCTAATATCCTTGAGTTAGACTTTCGATGCATCCGTTTGAAGCATAAATTGCCTTGAATTCTTTTAATATACTCTAGAGAAGAGAATGGCTTGTGGTTTGGGTTGGTCAAGCCCTAATAAAATAAATATGATATAGAATTTATGAACTTTTTTAAGTTGCTTATAATATTATACTACTCCATAATTATTATTAGTAGAAATAGAGAAAGAACCTTCATCTATAAAAACTATGAGAACAAACCACTAGTTTGTGGAAAGTAAGTCTACTATATGTTATGATCCAGCTTCTCACATATTTCTAATTAGTTCTCTTATAAAATTAATCTTCTTAACAAAAATCTCTTAAGCTATTTTAAAATATTTTAGTTAAGGGTAAGGCAACCATGAAGGTATGAAAACCAAACACCTAAAAATAAGGGTAAAATAATTAACAATTCATCAAAAAACTAAGCATGAAGATTAAAGGATGCTTGTCATCACCCAATTTAGTTGAGGTGCGGGTATGCACACAATTGTTTTGAGAGAAATTGTAGTCTAATAGAATTTGTTGGAACATGTGACTTGGTTAGAACTTGTAATGAGAAGGTGGTATGGGACACCATCTCTTGATTTTTGCTCGATAATACTGTGATAAGTCCCATTTTCATTGACTTACTATTCATAGATTTTCATGAAGGTAATAAAGTGATGGATCTGATGGTGAATATCAACCTTCCTCTACAAGGTATTTTGGTTTGGATCTCCAATTTCAATCATAATATTTAAAATATGATTGTGAATGATAATGGGTAAGAGATGGATTTTGAGGTGCTAAGGAATAGGAGGATGAAGTCTTTCAATTTATTTTGTTTTAATTCCCCTCCTTATCGAATGACCTGTAAGATGGGGAGGCCCTTCCCCATTTGAGCTTAGTTGGTTTTTTAGACCATAGCAATTTTCTATTTTTAATCTCTTGGGTGGCAGTTTGGATCATTTTTCATACCCTTTGGTGTGATTTTGGGTCTATCATGTTGGATTGGTCAGGTTGGCATATTGAGAATGTGCTAATATATTAGTGTTTAAGCCTAGTCACCTTCTCTTATCAATCTAGAAGTTGGGATCTTTCAATTGACATGGATTATTTTTTTATGGCTCAATGGGATAGTTATCTCATGGAAGGTGTCAAGCCTCTCTATTTCCCAGGAGAGCTTATTTTTTTACCACTTATTTCAATCTTGGAGGTGCCTTGCTACAATATTGTTCCAAGGGTTTCCACTTTTGATGTATTTTGTGATAGCTATCTAGTTTGTGCCTTTGATTTAGCAAGAAAAGAGGAAGCCAATCAAGAAATTAGAAAGGCATATTTTAACTATCAAAATATTTCTAAGAAGGAAAAATATGAACTCAAAATTTGGAAAAGTGTTGGGTTTATAAGATAGGAGAAAGACCAAACCAAGAAACCCAGAGGAAGAGAGTAAAATAGGCAAGGTGGCAAAAATAAACCTAAATATTAGTGTAGTAAGTTCAAGAGTGATGGTAGAGATTTTTCCAGAAGATAGGACCAGAAATCAGTAGGTCAAGAAAGGAATAGGTAAACTATGCATCTGGACAAAAATGAGAATAGTAACAAAGAAAATAGAGCTCCACCAAATAGATGCTATATACGTGAAGGATCTCATTATACTAATAAATGCCTCTACAGATCTAATCGATGTCAGAAAGCCCCAAAGGAGGCCACCCATAGGATATTTGTAGCCACAGGTAGTTTTTAACTTGATGGTCAAATTACTCCTATCTTAATAAATGAAATTTTTTTATAGACAGTGGATCAACTAATAGTTTCATTTCTACTAGATTAGTGAGAGATTTACTTGTTAGACTTAGATTTTTGGGCAATGGTTGGAAGGTAGAGTATAGGGTAGGGAAAACTTACCAAGTTAATCAATGGTTGTTTGACCCTCACATCACTTTGCCACAGGGAAAAACTAATTGGCATATAGTTGTGGCACCTTAGCATGCATTTGATATCATTCTAGGAGTTGATTGGTTAAAGGTGCATAATGCTCTTCTAAATTTTGAAGATATGTGTGGATTTTATGGTTGATATTAATCAAAGGGTTAGGCTTTACTATGGTCGAAGTGAATTTAAACCACAATTATTATCTGTAATGTAGATAAATAAAATTATTAGGAAGAGGGGTATGATTTTCATAGTTAAAATGAACAAGAAAGAAGAAACAAAAATGGAATTCAACCCCTTTCAAAAACATCCTGTATTCAGAGAATTCAAGGATGTGTTTTTGGAGGACCTTCCAAGATTACCCCCTCAGAGGGAATTTGATTTTTCTATTGAGTTGTGAAAGCAGAGGAAGAAAAGGAGTACCGGGGAAACAAAGAGCAAAACGTAAGCTAAGGTCCAAACAAAATGCATGAAAAGGGAAAACAAGAAAAATGAAATGAGAGGTAAAGAAAATGTAAAGAGCCCCCCCAGCTAGGAGCATTAAAATAGTTTTGACACAAAGGACGCTTCTATGATGCCCACATGTAAAATGGGGAGAAAAACACAGAAGCACCCCTGCCCTGGTGTTGAGACACGTCAAAAAAAGCAAAGATTAAAAGCATACGGATGGAGGGAAAATGCGATCCCAAGGCTCGGTTAATGCAGCGTAAAATAATAAATATAATCAAAAATATTAGAATGAGCTAAAAATAAGGTATGAAAAAAACCAAGAAAACAAAAGAAAAAAACACAAATAATACGGGGGGGAGAAGACAAAAGAAAGACCTCTAAATGCATCCAGGATAAAAATACAAAGTGGAATTAGGAAAAGGATTGGAGATAAAAATCAAATTATGTGATTGAACAGAGCCCGATGAGTGAAAAGAAAAAAAAATAGAATATAAATGAATGAAAAATGGAAAGAGTGATAAAAAAATAAATGAAAAGTAAAAAATCACTACAAATCAATCACTCCGGGGGGGCAAACAAAAGAGGACGGAAAAAGGGGCCACAACACGAAGGCCAAAACCCAGGGGGCACAAAGGGGGAGGAAAAGGGGGGAAAAACACCAAAACTCAAAAGAGAAAAGATGAAAAAGAAGGGGAGGATAAGAGAATGAAACTGGTGGGGTGAGAAAAAAAAGGCTCGGAAGAGATAGAGGAGGTCAAGCTGGAAGAATCCAAAAGTCCAGAGCTGAAGAGGTCAAAAAGATCATGCATGAATGGGAGTTGAGTGGGACTAAACAGCGCAAGTTGTTACCTAGAGTTGTGCCTATTGCAAGGGCACCGTATAGAATACCTTCCATAGAGCTACAAGATCTCAAAATGAAACTTTAGGATTTGCTATAAAAAGTGCTAATCAAGCCAAGTGTGCACCTTGGGAAGCTCCTATCTTGTTTTTTGAGAAGAAATATGGTACCTTGAGGATGTGCATAGATTATTGAATATTGAATAAGGTTATTATAAAAAATAGGTATTCATTACCTAGATTTGATGATTTGTTTGACCAATTAAAAGGAGCAACCATCTTCTCAAAAATTTACTTAATATCTGGTTATCATCAATTGAGGATACGAGAAGATGATACTTGCAAAATAATATTTATATAAAAATATGGATATTTTGAATTTACTATCCTACCATTTGGGCTAACTAACGCCTTAAATGCATTCATGAATCTCATGAATAGAATTTTTAGGGAGCATTTGGACCGGTTTGCACTCATATTTATGGATGACATACTAGTCTATTCCAAGAACAAAGAGGAACATGACCAACATATGAGAACTATGCTTGAGATTCTTAGAAATAATTGATTATATGGAAAACTATCAAAGTGTGTGTTTTACACTCCACAAGTACAACATTTGGGACATATTTTCTCTATAGAAGGGATTGCAGTAGATCCTATAAAAATAGAAGCAATTATTGACTGGATAGCACCTACTAATGTATCAAAGGTGTGAAGTTTTATGGGGATTGCAAGATATTATAGATGTTTTATCAAAGGTTTTTCAATAATTGCCCAACTCATTACCAACCTTCAAATGAAAGGAAAATCCATTAAATGGTTAGAATAGTGTGATGAGGCTTTTCAAGTTTTGAAAGAAAGGTTGACAACTACATTGATACTACAATTGCCTGATCCCAATAAGCCTCTTACATTATGTACTAACACTTCAATTGAATGGTTCGGTGGGGTTTTGACCCAAGATAATGTGTTTATTGCCTATGAGTCTAGGAAACTTAAGAGACATGATATTAATTATGCCACTCATGATTTGGAGTTAGCAATAGTTGTACATGCCCTAAATATTTAGAGCCACTATTTGCTTGGAAATCCATTTGAATTAAAGACAGATCATCAGATTCTAAAATACATATTTACTCAACCCCTATTGAATGCTAGCCAAATATGTTGAATGGAATTTTGATATGGAATGAACACTCGAGAGCAAGCACATGAATTGTACGATGAAAACTAATTTACATTCACACCAAAAACATATTTATAGGCATGTTTGCCTTTACAATCGATATTTAATACGCACGATCCATGTGAGTATTAAATGCAATACTAATCCCTATCATTCCTCCCCACTGAGGAAGCATTGGTCCCCAATGCGTACAAGTGTGGAAGAGAAAGATGGTTAGCTGAAGAGTGTCGGGTACAACCAAAAATGCACTCTTGTTACAAAAATATGAAGATAAAAATAACAAAGTTTTACATGTCTTCAGAAAATCAAAATCTAACACTAGATTTGGAACATGCTCAAAAAATACTCTCCAACGACTGTAAACACTACTATGTTGGTGGACAGCTAAAACGAGTCCCTAAATTTGGTAGAAGACAACAACAATTGAAGTGTCGGAGAAGATGTAGTAAAATATTCCTCAAACCATGTGCCAAAATGAGCCAAGTTCAAAATTGTGGATGTAGTTGATTTTTGGTTTTGAATGTTGGACCACATGCATTAATGAAAGGCAATGAATGAAATGATTAAATTAAATTAAATAAAAATTTAATTTAATTTAAATGAGGGTTTATTGAATGTATTTGAAAAATGGTGGTTGACGTGTAACAGATTGAATCAATGACATTACATTATTTATGACTGGGACAAAGGTCAAGTGGGCTTGGATGAGGTGAGGTGGGAAAATATTAAATTAAATTAAAAAAATAATTTAATTTAATTTAAATAATTCATAGTTAATTGTGGGTCGCTAATATTAAATTATTGATGGATCGAGATAATGGTCAATGGAGAATATTTAATTTAATGCATAATTATGGTATTTAAAAATACCTGCGATATTAAATATTTTAATTTTAAATTAAATTAAATAAAATTTAATTTAATTTTAAAATTTCTCCAAGGGAATGACAATGGCTAAAAACACGTGCAAGTGGAAAATGCATTAATGAATGTAGGTTAATGATAGAAAAATTAAATTAAATTAAAAATTTAATTTAATTTAATAAATGCATTAATGAATGCAGTTTAATGATAGAAAAATTAAATTAAATTAAAAATTTTAATTTAATTTAATTTATGGAAATGTGTCTAGAAGTATGTGCAACACCCACCGGGATCAAATGGTCATCGCCATGGTTTCGAGGTGGAAGCTGGCAGAAAATATTCTCATAGCTCATCGCCTAGAAACAAAGCAACCCCATCGAAAATGTGATCGGTTACACCAGATAGAAGGTTACGACCAAGAGGAAAAAATGTGTGTGGTGATGGAATGAATGCAGTGGAGAGCTGAGAAGTTACTTCATACTGAAAAGAGACATCATCGACGAAATGTGGTAGATCAATGCCAAAAAACAAGGAATACGACATGAAATTTATGGGTTGATCATCACCTAAAATCAAGAGATCATTGCCAAAAATGTTGAATTGACAAACAGTAAACATCCAGGGCCACTAAGATTAGATGGAACTAGATCATATAGCGGCGATAAAAAATCAACATCTGGAACAACATTGTCATGAGAGACAATCAGATCATGTAGTGCAGTAGGTACAATGATGATAGTAGAGATGGCAGTTGGTTCTTCAATTGCAACATCTACAAGGGTTGGATCTACATTGGAAGCTTCCAAGGAGCTCATATCTACATCATAAGGAATGTCACTACCATTATCAACATCATATAATTATAGGATGGTGGGCCTTTCGCCCACAGATCCTGGTTTGAATCCAGATGTTGCTTCTTGATTTTCAATAATTATGGCATATCGGATCAACTGATACTCAATATCGAGCTTTTTATATTTTTCAAAAATTTCTTTGAGTTTTCTCTTTTTTTAGTTTCACTCATAAGAAATATGATGAGCCTTCTGCCCATAAACCCTAGTTTGCTTCCAAGTATTGATTCAAAGTTGATGGCTTTAGCATCTGCTATAGCATTGAATAGAATGACTTCTCGAATCAACTAAAATTCATCATCGATCTCTTTGTACCATCGAGATATTTCATCCAACAAATGGATCAAAATTGGCAACATGGTGTCAAAGGAATGTTGAATCCAAGGGTGGATACTTGGATCAAATTGTCAAGGAATGACAAATCCAAGTGTGAGAACTTAGATCAAGAGCTAAGGGTTGGGATCAAAGGAACCATGACTTAGCTGAAGGTCAGTTACCAGAGGGACCCCGAGAGTATTTGAATGAGAAGTACTCAAAGTCATACGTGGAAAATGGAAGAGTTTTCACACAATGCCAAGATCCGCTAGTGGTTTTCTCATTCCTCTTTTGAACCAAACTGAACTAGAGGAAGAGGATACTCACCTATCAAACTCTCAGCTCTAATACCACTGATATAGAATAAACATTCGAGAGCAAGCACAAGAATTGCATGATGAAAACTAATTTGGATTCACACAAAAAAATTATTTATAAGCATGTTTGCCTTTACAATCGATATTTAATATTCATGATCTGTGCAAGTATTAAATGCAATACAATCGCTATCAAATTTCTAGTTGAGTATGAATTTGAGATTGAGTATATTAAGGGTAATAAGAATAAATTTACTAATGCTCTGAGTAGGAGAGGGTGTATCATAGTAATAACAAAATACCATTATGATCTATTGGATCAAATTAAAGTGTGGTAAGAAAAAGATGATTTTTTCTAGTCTTGTAATGATTAGGTTGAGCAAGAACCTAGAAAGGATACATACTATGTATTTAGAAATGATCTATTATTTTATAAGAATAGGTTGGTATTTCCAAGCATAGTAGAGTTGAGAGAAATAATACTTAAGGAATCTCACAACACTCCTTATTCTATGCACCCAAGATGGGTTAAAATGTGCAAAACTTTGAGAAAAACTTATCATTGGCCTGGAATTGCAAAGGATCTCACCAATTATGTGGCTAGATGTTTAGAGTACGAAAGAGTGAAAGTAGAACATCTACATCCATCTGGTAAGTTGTACCCACATGAGAAACCTATGCAAAAATGGCAAGTGGTATCAATGGACTTTATAGTGGGACTGCCTAAAACAAGATTCAAGCATGATACAGTCTTGGTAGTTGTGAATAAGTTAACCAAGGTTGTATATTTTATACTTGGAAATGTGCAAGATGATGCACCTATAGTAGTGAGTAATTTTTCCAGGGAAGTGGTAAGAATACACATATTTCTAGAAATTATAATCTCATATAGAGATTCTTGCTTTACCTCTAAATTTTGGCAAGCATTGCATCAAACATTGAGAACCAAATTGAATATTAGTACTCCTTATCACCCTAAGACATATGGTCAAATTGAGAGGGTGAGTTAGGTACTGGAGGATATGCTAAGGATGTACTACATGGTTTAGCATACAAAGTGGGAATACTATTTATGCATAGTATAATTCGTATACAATAACAGTTACCATGCATCACTAGGTATGGCACCTTTTGAGGCCTTATGTGGGAGAAGGTGGAGAAATCCATTGTCTTGTGATAATCTGGAGGATCAAGTAGTGATCGGATCAAAAATGATAAAATAAATGGAATATCAATTGAAAATAATTTAGCAAAAGTTGAAAGATGTCGTAGATCGCCAGAAGAGCTATGCGAACCTCAAACAAACACAGAGAGAATATTTTGTGGGAGACAGGGTATTCTTAAGGGTGAAACTAACTAAAATTTTGATAAAATATTCTAAATTAGACTCTAGATATGTGGGTCCATTTGAAATTGTGGCCAAAGCCAATGAAGGATTGAATTAGCAGAGAATGTGAGTTGACGAATGTGGGTGTAGAGAAATCTCCATCTCTTGGAGAGTATTGAACACCTCACAACTTATATAATCAATATTTTAGAAAGGATGGGGCACACAACAGAGTTTGGAAGTATGTAGATTGAATCCATGAAAGGGAATACTAAAATCACACGCAAAGAAAAGAAACAGTCTTACTGAATAAAACCAAGTATTGTTTAAGCTTCCCTCTCAAATAAGATCACTTCCTGCCACAGAGGACTCCTTACAAATCCATGGAGGAAATCCTGTAAGCCAGGAATAAGTTTAATTTACTGAAGGTCTCATTTAGTAGTGAAAATAATGACATACCTTCAAATTTTGTCTATGTTTGTCTCAAAATTTCTCATTCCATTGCCTGTGCCACCATTACCTTCAGCGTCCCAGAGGAAAAGGGGTATCCCATAAATTTAGGGTAAATATTCTTCACCATCACATTGAATGCATTTATCATTATCTTTTTGAAACACGCTTCCTGACAAAGTTTAGATAACATGAAATTTAATTGGAGGTCAAGTAGACACGAGGGAAATCTAGCATAATGTCAATATCACAATGGTTTTTGGACCACTTTTCTGCTAATGAATTGTTTGGACAACTAATTATTCCCAGCCCCAATATTATCTGCATTTGCTTGTACACGGTTTGGGGAACCGAGGGCTGTAGACTTCTCAAGTTGTTACTGAATATATTTGTGGTTGGTGTATCATTGAATTTAGGTAGGGCATGATGGGTATCAAATTGTTAGATTGAAAGCTGCCCTTACATTGCAGGATTGCAATTGTAGTGGAATTGTTGAACGAAACTCCAGGGGTGCTGTTGTATACCCTGGCGGCCATGTAGTATAACCCCAAAGGTTTTGAGGGGGTTAGAAGGATATCTGTAGTCTGGCCTGGGTGTATAAGAACTACGTTGGTTTCATATGGTTTGGTGTACAAGGTGTCCACTGCTACAACCATAATATTGTGTTGCATAATTTTGAAGAATAATGGATGATTGAGAGCAGCATTGATGATTTTCACTAGGTAGGTTTTCTCGGTTTGGACCAGAACCTATAATGTATCTACATCGAACATGATTTACTTCTATTGATTTCTATTCCTTTTCTTTTTAATGAGTGATAATAAATGTTATTGGATCTTCCATTCACATAGCATGGGTAGAGGTCTCCCGATTGTGCATTGATGGTGAATGCATCAGATTCATTCGGTATTCCTCTAGTTTGAACGACTTGATTTAGCACATCTACCACATTCACATTTCACCATTATCCTACTCACCATTACAATAGGAAAGATAAATTGAAATTTTGTTAGTAGCACCTTGTGTTTTCTTGCCTGTTGTAAAAATAGATGTATCACAATATCAACTATGGTGTGTTACAGTAAAGAAAAGGGATTAGAAAAGGTAAAGTGTATTGATACAACATCGGATGGAGTTGAATTATGAACAGTGCACCACCCATAGTGACATAATTCGTCTATATTCTAATACCAAACGTAAATAACGTGATTATTTTTCTTTAGAAAATGATAAATTAAAGAATGTCAATGTTTCAGTGCAAATAGAAAGGAAGCCTATTTTATTTTAAGGTTGGTTATGTTGGAAATTATTTTAATCTAAATTCTAGGTATTCATGCATGACCTGGGGGCACGGCCTTCTGCACGCATTTTTTGCTGCCTCCAACGTCTTGTCATCTAGTCATCTGGTAGAAGAAGTAAGTGTGTCATTTATTGCAGTAGGTAAGCTCCAGCTGGTCTAGATATTTCCACCATCGGCCTGTACTTCTAGAGAGTTCTTCCATATTCTATAAATGCATGCTCTTGGGTCCTCATTCGGCAATTTGGGTGCAACAGCACCAGGTTTCCTGCACACCAGCAGTGCAGGTGATTCGGTCGTGTATTCTACATTCAACGATGTATTTTGCATTAGATGGTGTATTCTGCAATCGACGATGTATTCTGCATTTGTAAGCTCAGCAAAGCCTCTTTGTTGAATATGTTTCTTAATAAAAATTCTATTATTTTTTGCCTCTGTCTGTATGTATTTGTATTTTCTCTCGCAAGGTTGTCATTGATCCTGTAATTTAAATTTCTAACATGGTATCAGAGCGAGGAGACAAATATCAGTAGACAGAGGTCATGGAAGGTTGATAAGCCATGGATATCTCCGCTGGCGGCTGTGACGTGCCCCTATTTGAATGCAGTGGTGAAGGAGACTCTACGTCGACATCCCCTGGGGCATTTCATTCTTTCTCACGTCGTCACGCAGGATTGTAAGCTCCGTGGATACGACATCCCTATCAAGGAAAATGTGGAGTTCTATACTGTGACCATGTCCTTCGATCCTCACATATGGCTAGATCCCATGATGTTCAAGCTCGAGCGGTTTTTGGATCCCTTCATCGACGTCGACATTACGAGGAACAAGAATATGAATATGATATCCTTTGGTATTGGAAGGTGCATCTGCCCTATCCTTGGCTTGGGCACTTTCCACATCAACCTCATTGTAGCATGTATGATCCAGGACCTGAGTCATCATCGGGCAATAATGATCCTCCAGTAGCTAGTTACAAAACCCCACCAAAAATTGGCACCCCACCATTCGCCAATGTCGACTACTATCATTACAGCTCCACCTGCATCATCAACTCCTTAAAAATCTTACAAGAACCTTCGATCACCTTCTTCACGATGTCACAGGTTTTATTTTGTATCTCAAAGCAATCCTTGCTACTAAAAAGCTTATTTAAATCAGGCTTCAACCTGTTGAGCCCGTCGAAGATGTCCAAGAGCTTCAGATGCTTGATCGTATTGGGCTTGCTATCAGCCATAATATTTGCTATGTTCCTTTGTCAGTCGTTCGTTTGCGCAGCGCAGTTGGAATACGCACTCTTTGACCTATGCAATCGGGCATTGACCATTTCTTAAATGCCAACCATCACAAATATTCAACTCCATAGCCCGATGATGCAGGATTTTTGTGTGCAGATGATCGGTTTAATAAAAAAAATCTCAAAACCACCCGTTGTTGCATATTTCAGACCGTGCAGCCTGACATCGCGCATTTTCTTTATGCACTTGGGTGTCTCGATCATCCAGCAAGTCTTTTTGAGTGCATGGAGATAAAACCCCCTTCTATCACAACTTCCAAATTGTGCAACCTAATTCTTCAGCGCACTTCGACAGTTTCAAATTTTTAAAAAACTTAGTCTTCAAATTTTTGTTTTGTATTAGCTGGAATTTAGATTAAAGGGGGATGTTGAAAATTATTTTAATCTAAATTTTGGGTGTTCATGCCTGATCTGGGGACATGGCCTTTCGTACATGTTTTTTGTTGCCTCTAGTGTCTTGTCATCTGGTCATATGGCAGAAGAAGTAAGTGTGTCATTTATTGCAGTAGGTAAGCTCCTGTTGGTCTAGAGATTCCTGCCACCTACCTATGCTTCTAGAGAGTTCTTCCACATTATATAAATGCATGCTCTTGGATACTAATTCGATAATCTAGGTGCAACAACACCAGGTTCCCTGCACACCAGTAGTGTAAGTTATTTAGCAGTGTATTCTGTATTCACCGGTGTACTCCACATTCAACAGTGTATTTGGCATTCGATGGTGTATTCTACATTTGTATGCTCAGTAGAGCCTCTTTGTTGAATATGTTTCTTAGTAAAAATTATGTTGTTTTCTGCATTTGTTTGTCTATGTTTGTGTTGCCTCTCATGAAGCTATCAATGATCCTGTGATTTAAATTTTCGACAGGTTAAAATAATAAAAAAAAAATTTAAGGGTTAGTGGATTGGTAAGTATCTGTTTGATCAGGTATTTATTAACTAGAGACTTAAATTCAAATCTTGGGGTATGTTTGTTGCAAAGGTAATAGTTTGATCGGAATACTCTAAGTGTACACTAGAATTATGGCCATGGTAAGAATCCTTATCAAGTAAAGACCTAGATTCAAACATTGGGGGCATGTTTGTTGTAAAGGTAATAGTCTGATCTGAATACTTTGAATGTGCACCAAATGAATGGGGATGGTATGAACCCTTATCAAGTAGAGACTTAGGTTGAGGGCATGTTTTTTGTAAAGGTAATAGTCTAATTTGAATACTATAAGTGTGCTCTGAGTGTGCGCTAGACCGACGATGATGGTATGAATCTCGAGAAATCAATAGTCCATTTCAAGTTAGATTAAACAATGAGATGGAATAGGAGCTATTCCTAAGATTTAAACCCTGTTTGATAGTAGAGAAAAAAAATATAAATGTAAACTTTTTCCTTATTTTTTTTTTATCCTAATGAAGTAAAATAAAAGCATTCGTGATAAGAAGAGCTAAATTTAAATAGCTCAAGTACTCTACTGGCAATGAAAAAAATGATAATAGCATAAAATATGAATATGGGTAATTCATATATTATATAGAAAGATGGAATTGTTGTAAATTGCAGCTCCTTACAACTACAAATAGATTCATTCTAATTGAAACCCATTTTGATTACAACAGCTACAAAAAAATGGGCATGTGGAAAAACAGGTTAGGATGCCAACCAAACAACTATTTGAGAAATTCCTGCACAGTCAATCATTTGTAATTGAACGTAAATATTGCATCCTGTAAGAAAGCTATAGAGAGAGATAAAGAGAGCTGAGTATCACCTAATATAATAAGACGCTCATGAGCAGGAGTAGAAAAAGGATAAGACTTCCCTGAAGTTGCGTTTTAAAATAGAGTCTGCCCGAGTGCGCTCAGAAACCTTACGTGGTCAGACTGTGCGTTTGAAAAAATGTGACAATAGGCATCAAATCTAGTTAATGCTCGGCTACGCAAGTCAATCAATGCATAGTCCAAATATGCTACGCAGTCGAGTAGCTAGACAGGGAGTTAGCCAAAAAATCGGCTATTCTTGTTCAAGTGTGGAATGTGCACCTTGTGCAGTTGGACTGTGTTGCGCAAGCGGGCGAAGGCTGACTTAGGCAAATTTTTTCCTATAAAATTTTTCCCTCTAAAAGCACATGCAAGGGCTGCAATGCCTTTTTGGGCTTGTCAATCATTATGCCAGTAAGAATAAAAACTCTAGATTTGGAGGCATCAGTCAGCTCTCAAACTCTGAACCTTAGCATGACTCGAGATTGCTCCGTTGAGGAGGGAAATCCAGAGGTTCCACAAAGGAACATAGGGTATTGTTAGGGAAGAGTTAGCAGTCAAGAAAATTTATGAGAAATAACTAAAATAATACTGCAATTTAATAATGCAAAGGATACAATTATAATAAGATGCAGACAGGTAAAGCGAAACCCAACAAAATGTCAAAAAATAGCAATATTTAATTATCTAAAAAAAGGGTTACAAAATCCTTGATTGAGTATGAATAAACTTCAACAGCTAACTCTACAGGATAAACAACAAAATAGACTGAATGTCAAGATGGTTGCTCAAACATTAAACAAAATGATCTCTATTGCTCACTGATCTACTCTGCACTCGTCTGCTACAATCTCAAATGACACCCTCTCTCTTTTCTTTGAAAAAACCCCCACACTACTCTCTTAGCTGCTGCTCTTCAAGTGCTCTGATGTCTCACTCTCTGTCTAATTTTGAAGACTTGAACTACCTTATATAGCCAATAGGGTTTATCCTCTGACAGGTTTTGATAGACCCTAAAATAGGATTTCTGACCAATCGTAAAACTATCATTAACTGTGCATGCTTGGAAAAGTGCAGTGATCAGATTTATAGTGATCAGATCTGTCAAGCGTCACATATTTCAAGAGACACATGTGATGTCACATCAAACTTTTAGGTGGAACACCCAAGTTCGCGAACACAGTTCGATGTCCCCCAAGTTTGAAGCGCAATTGGGCGGATGACATGAAATTGATATTAATTTTTCTAACACCCTCCTTTAAGCTTGATTTCATGAGGGCTTTGACTCCAAGCTGTTGTTGTAATCTGCTGAAGTCCTCCTCCTTCAAAGGCTTCATGAAAATGTCCACCAATTACTCTTTGGATCTACAAAATTGTAGTTGGATTTCCCTAAACTTCACCAGCTCTCTAATGAAGTGATTGTGAATGTCGATGTGCTTTGTCCAACCATAGAACACGGGATCCTTTGATAGTGCAATGGATGAATTATTATAAAAAAAATTGTTGTCATGCCTTCTGGAGGATAGTTCAATTTAACCAGAACTCTTCGTAGCCAAACTGGTTGGCATTTAGCTAACGTGGTCATGACGTATTCTACTTCAGTAGTGGAAAACGTAATGATGGGTTTCTTCTTGGATGCCCATGATACTACCCCTAATTCGATATGGAAAAAATACCTGTAGGTGCTCTTTCGATCATTCGTGCTACCAGCCCAATCACTATCTATGAAGCCCACCAGTTCCAACTGGTCCTATCTGGCATAAAAGATGCCATGGTTTCACGTCCTATTGACACAGTACAGGATCCTCTTGCCTGCTTGCAAGTGCATGTCCTTAGAAGTCTCCATAAAATGACTAATAAGGATGACTCCAAACATCAGATCTAGTCAATTTGTAGTCAAATACATAAGACTGCCAACTAGCCTCTTGAACAAAGTTGGATTGATATTTTTGCAAAAGTCCAACTTGCTTAGCTTCAAACCTGAGGCAACAGGTGTGATGGTAGGTTTGTTGTCCTCCATATTGAACCACTTCAGGATATTATTCGCATACTTACCCTAAGAAATGAAGATGACATCTGCCTATTGGTCAACTTCAATGCCGAGGAAATACTTCATCAACCCTAAGTCCGTCATCTCGAGCTCCTTCTTTATGGTTGTTCTGAACTAATCAAATAGTGTTGTGTTGTTTCTAGTGTAAATCAAATCATCCACATACAGACAAAAGATAATGAGATCACCTACTTCATTTGTCTTCATGTATAGGGTGTGCTCATATGGGTAATTTACAAACCCATTCTCCTGAAAATAGTTGTCAGTCTAGCTGTACCAAGCTTGAGGTGCCTGCTTCAAACCATACAAGGCTTTCTTCAGCTTCAGGACTTTGGCCTCCTGGCCTTCAATCTCATACCCTGGTGGCTGGTCTATGTAGACCTCTTCCTCTAACACACCATTGAGGAAGGCTGACTTGACGTCCATCTGATACACCTTCTAACCTTGCTGGGTTGCTAATGCCAAGATCATCCCGACTGTGTCAAATCGGGCTACAGGCACATATACATCATGGTAGTCAATGCCTGACTTCTTCTTGTAGTATTTTGCCACCAATATGGCCTTATGTCGATCAACTTCACCTTGGGCATTGAAATTCATCTTATACACCCACTTGACCCCAATGGTCTTCTTTCCTGCTGGGAGATCTGATAGCTGCCATGTGTCATTCTTCTCAATGGCTTCATGTCCATTGCCTGTACCCACTTATGATTTTGACTTGCATCTTTGAACTCCACTAGATCGACCTCAGTAAAGAATGTGAAGTCAAAATATTCCTCATCTTGATGAGTTCAGTTTACCTTGTAAATATCTTGCAAGCTCCTTGTCTTCACTAGCATCACCAAGTTATAGATTCTGCTTCCAAGTGGAGGCGACTGAGATGGTGTGGTTGTGATGCTACTGGCACCACTGCTATTGCTTGAGGTGACAGGTGGCTACACACTGCTCTCCTCCAAGTCAACAAACTCCACTACTGTTGGCTTAGGTTGGCCAGTCTTCAATTTCCATTTTCAGGCTTCATCTTCCAGGAACTTCACATTGTGGCTGATGATGAGCTTCTTCATCATAGGATTGTACAACTTGTATGCCTTTGCCTACTCACTATACCCTATGAAGATGCACTTCTCTTCTCTATCATCCATTTTTTGCTACTTCTCTTTTGGAACATATGCATATACAATGCACTCGAACACACGCAAATGAACCACACTTGGCTTCACACCGTTCCAGACCTACTGAGGGATTTTGTCCTTCACACTTTTGGTGGGACATCTATTCAATAGGTAGACTGCACATGTTACAACCTCTACCCAAAACTCATGAGGTAAATCCTTTGCCTTCATCATGTTGTGTGCCAGCTCAATTATGGTTATTTTCTTCCTCTCAACTACATCATTCTGATGCAGTGTATCTGGTAGTGAGTTGCCTTTGAATTTTGTGCTACTTGTAGAAGTTGTGGAATTCATTGGAGATGAATTCGCCTTCACCATCTATCCTAAGAGTCTTGATCTGATATCTGCTCTATTTCTCCACCAGAGCCTTGAACTCCTTAAATCTAGAAAATGCTTCTAACTTCAGTTTGATGGCATAGACCTAGGTCTTCCAGCTAAAGTCATCAATGAATGTCAAGAAGTATTTGTTACCCAAAAAATTCCTAGTTTGCATCGGATCGTAAATGTCTGAGTGCACCAGCTCCAATGGTTGTGATGCTCTCCAAGACTGACCGAAAGGGAATGAATCCCTAGGTTGTTTTCCGACTAAGAAGCTTTCACAAACTTGGTTTTGCTACTCAATAAGGGGTAACCCTTCACCATCTACTTCTTGTGTAATAGATTCAGACCACTAAAACTCAAGTGATCGAACCTGAGATGCCACAGCCAGGTAGAATCCTTCATGAATACACTCAGAGACATCAACGATTCATTTTGAATTTATAGTAGAAACATTTTTTTCTTCATCATTGACACAGTTGCAATATTTCCATGCGTCTTGTCTCTGATGGTGCATACTCTGTCTTTAAACTAGATCGTATGCCCCTTCTGCATAGGTTGTACGATGCTCAAAAAGTTGTACTTTAGACCAGGCACATAATACACATCACAAATCTACTTTCGTTCACCATGCCTGGTGTGGATGAGGATTTTTCCTTTCCCATCATATGAACCTTGTTGTTGTTCCCCATATTGACTTCAGATTGTATTGTCTCATCAAGTTGTGAGAACATTTCTTTGTTCCCCATCATGTGTTTGCTGCACCCGCTATCTAGATACCAACGTTCTTTTGGCATTCTTCCTCAATATTTCAATTCAGCAACACATTTCCTCCTACCACATTTCTGGCTTCATCTGTGTAATGGGTCTGTTGCTGATCCTCCTTGGCCATCTGCTTTCTGCACTTTGAGATGTAATGGCCGAATGTCTTGCAATAATAGCATTGGACCTTTGACATGTCCTTCTGACTAGGTCCGACTTGCTGGTTCTTTGCACCGCCTCTTCCTCCTTGCTGATGGAAGTTGCAGTTGGTCTCTCCCTCACTAGTGTTTGACCATATTCCTTTTTCTTTCCCATGCCTGCTTCTACCTCTTCTTCCTTGAGAACTAGAGGCGCCATAATGGGAATCTTGTCTGCCACTATCTAAGAATGAGACTTGCACCTTAAAAGCCTACTCTAGAGAGGACTGAGATGAATGGCTCAGTCTCTGCTCATGTGTATGCAATGAACCCATGAGCTCATCCACCGAGAGGGTCATCAAATCCCTTGACTCCTCGATTGCTATCACAATGGAGTCAAATTTTGCAGGTAAGTTTTTGAGAATCTTCTCCATGATTCTTTGGCTTTGCATGATTTCTCCATTCAACCACATCTGGTTGATTATGTCGGTCGTCTAGGTGAATAAGTCACCCATGGACTCCATCTTTCTCATCTGGAGGTTCTTGAAATCCCTCCTTAGCATCTATAGTTTCACGAGCTTAACTTTGTTGGTGCCCTGATACGAGCTGGCCAAAATCTTGCAGGTCTGCTTTACCTTGGTGGTCGATGCAATCCATGGGAATATGGTCTCTTCAACCACTTGCATGATGTAATACAGGGCCTTTTGGTCCTTCTTGGCATTCTCCTTCAACAAGTCCTTGTCTGCTTGGAAGAGGGCGGCCAGTGCTGCTACATCTGCCGGTTCTGGGTAGCCGTTCTCGACTAACTCCCATAGCTCTTGAGATTCGAACAGGATCTTCATATAAATGCTCCAGTAATCGTAGTTCTTGTTGTTGAAGCACGAGATCTGCAACTGCAGAGAATGATTATTTTTGGAAACCATTTTTCTTCGATCTCCGCGTTAAGGCACTATAGCTCTGATACCAATTTGAATTTGAAGTTGTATTTTAAAACAGAGTCCACCTGAATGCACTTAAAAACCTTGCGTGGTCGGGCTGCGTATTTGAAAAAATGAGACAGCAGACGTCGAAGCCAGTCAACGCCCGACTACGTAAGTCAAGCAGTGCGCAGTCCAACTGCGCTACGCAGTCAGGCAGCTGGCCAGGGAATTAGCCAAAAATTTAGCTATTCCCATCCGAGTGCACAATGTGCACCTTGCGCAGTCGGCCTACGCTGCGCAAGCTGGCGGAGGCTAAGGACTTAGGCAAATTGTTGCCTATGAAATTTTGCCCTCTAAAAGTACGTGCAAGGGCTGCGACGCATTTTTGGACTCGTCAGTCGTTACGTCGGTAAGAATAAGAACTCCAATACGTAATAATCCCCTCAATGAACAGATCAATGCTATGCATTGCCCCCGTCATCTGCCAGCTAAGGTCGTTCTGCGTTAGTTCAATCCCTTCTATGAAGGTTATGTGTAATAGAAGCAAATTTCACATATGAGAAAAAAAAAAATGAAGTTAGGATCTAGATGTTAATTTATAAACAGTTGGTTGCAATAATTGGTTATAGTGTTCCATGGGCATCCCTAACTTCATTTGACTTAGAAAATACTACCATGAAATTGCTGGTTCTATTCCTTCACACTCCATGGTTTTTTAATTACCATTGAAGCTCCCGATTGGATTCTTTGAAGTTGCCATGGCAGCCCACATTGACAAAATAAATAAAAAACAATACCATACCATAAGCTGACGTTGCGTTCTAGATGGAATTCTTCTACCGTAAAAATTATCATTTTTTGGTGCAATCATGCGGTATAGAGGAAAGGACTATTCTACCTACAAACCAATGGCGTTTACCCGCCCGTGTTTGTAGGCTATACATTATTTAATTTTATAAGTTTGTAGGCTATAGAATCTTAGGCAGCATCCATGGCGATTGTAAATGGGTTGTATAAATCTAATGCTTGGTATTTTACTGTTTAAAAAAATATCCGAATAAATAGAGTGGTGTGTGTAAACCCTTCAATGCATATATATATATATATATCCTCAGTGTATAAATTAGTATTCTGTAAATAGTCATTGTCCCACCAAGATTTGGTGCTATTCTCTGAAGCTACAATTACTTAAAATATTTAAAGGACTGTAAAATTTTGAAACATTAAAGAAGGTTTAGTTACAACTTATAATATAATTTGGTGAACGTTAGTGGACCCGATACTTTCAAGTTATACAGATGAATACTTTTCCCCTCTACACATACTGACAGAAAAATTTCTGATCTATTCTTCCTGCACATTAGTTTGTGTTTGAATTTTTCTACCACATTCGGTGAGGTGACTCTGTCTCTATTTCTTCAGAAGATTCGCTGCCTTGTCATATTGGTCATCTCAAATGCATAACGAGAGGAAGCCTCTTTCTGTTTCAACGATGACGAAGCTTCCGAACCCTAAGAAGATCGCGGCATTTATTCCCGTTCACTTTGAGCACTTTGGATCTGACTAAATCCACCCTTTGACCCTCATCTCACGTATTTTGAGATTTTCCTGTAACCAAGGATTTAGACAACATACATAAAGACCTAATTTGTTACTTTTATACGCGAACATATGCCTTATTCTAAACGCGGTATTTGGATAGTCAACTTAGACGTATCTCTTAATATTTCTAATTTATTTAGGAATTCCATCGAACACGAAAATGAGCTGGTTGTTTGTTGAGGGTTGCTCGGTAGTAGACCTGCAGCATGTTTTATTTATATAACGAACTGAGACAGTGAACTCGCTTACAAACGACGAAGCAGACAAGCTACCAGGTTGGCTTATTTCTATTTATTATTCTGTGAGGAAGAAATTGGTTATCTTAAAAATTGAATTGCTGACTTTCCCGAAAGCGATCTGAAAGTGATTGTTGCTGTATTCGAAAACTTAATATATTTAAATATAAATATATTGGAACTGGATTGCTTGGCAAGAGAAATAAGCTTTGTGACCAGTAATAAATGGGGTTGGAATGTTTGATTTATGCTTGCCTAATACTAAGGTGAGATTTAGTTGAATGTGAAGGAGAACATGTCTTCCTTGAATGGTGCATTAGGTCTCTAGGAATTCCAGTTTTGTTTTGCTTATTGAAAACTTAAATAAAAGTTAAGTAGGATATGCATGTTTCAATGGGACTGGTTGTATGAGATACGAAAAGAAATATGTATAAATCAAACAGTAGTAACCCGGATAAAAGAGTTAAAACCTCTATGAGACAAGGAAAGAGAATACTTGTTTTATGGTTCTATATGGTTGTTTGTTTAGTGGTTAGCTACATGGGTAGATGCATGCATGTTCAATATATTTGCAAAATAAAGAGGGTCCATTCTTATCCCCCATTAAAAACTCAAGAGCTAGTTCAATATACTCTCAATCTAGAGTAGTAGGCGGTACATCCTTGCTGGTTCTCGAAGCTTGTGGAGACTTGCTAGAAATGAAATATTTTTTACCTTCCCATATAGTGATAGGTGCTTCCAATTGCAAGTGAAGGTTGACTCGGTACCTTACATGAGCTTATAAACTGACATACTGTATAGACTGTGTAACACAACATATTTTAAGATATAGTTGTAGTGGTATTATGCTCAAAAGAGATTGGAAATTAAAATCTAGCTACCTAGCGTTACAGGCAAAGATGGGTATTGTTGTGCAAGTGTTTCTTTTAAGACAATGGAAATTAACTTTTGGAAATTAATGAAATAAATGGACTACCATGTATATGGTCTTTTGTACTATATTAGGAAATATTATGCTTATTATTAATCAAAGTATATTTGATATTGATAGTAGCTAATTAATACAAAAATAGTGGTATTGTATTTGTGATTACGTTCGTTAAATATGAACAACAATAGAGAAGTCTCCGTGAGATAATAGATGGGGATTATTTATGTATATACATTGCTTCTAAAGAATGAAGACTGGCTATACCCATTCTCAGGATTGGATCTATGCTCTTTGTTTTATAAACTCCTAATGTGAAATGATTATATTAGATTAAAAGAATTGAATTGAGTTTTAATTATAAAATTAAACAATCCTCTGAATTATTTAAGAATGATTATTAAGGTAATATAATATTGTTGATTCTGTAACAAGTTTTATGTCGACTATAGGAAGTGATTCTGGAGTTTTCTTGAAATGAAGCTTCGTAATATTGAAAAATAAACTAAATAAGAGGGATGTTTATATAGAAAACTATTTATTAGAATCTTATCCAAATAAGTAATTACTTATTGAATCAATGATTGTCATAGGTGTGAAGTGTTGAAATGAGTAATTTAATAAAAAATCAAATATATTCATTTGGAGCATGTGAACTATATAACGTTAATGATGTTAGAAACTAATTCTATACTTATTTATTTCAAGTGAAGGATATAGATTGAGATAAGCTCTAATCCTTCGATTTTTGGGTTCATTGGGAGTCTAATAATATCTACGATTAATTTTGTCTTATCTGATCTTCTTGAGTTAGACTTTCGATGCATCCTTTTGAAGCATAAATTACCTTTAATTCTTTTAATATACTCTAGGGAAGAGAATATCTTGTGGTTTGGGTTGGTTAAACTCTAATAAAAGAAAGATGATATAGCATGTATGAACTATTTTAAGTTTCTTGTAATATTATACTACTCCACAATTATTATTAGTAGAAATAGAGAAAGAATCTTGGTCTATCAAAACTATGAGAACAAATCACTAGTTTATGGAAAGTAAGTCTACTTTATGTTATGATGTAGCTTCTTGCATGTTTCTAATTGGATTTCTTTTAAAAGTAATCTTCTTGACAAAAAATCTTAAGCTATTATAAAATCTTTTAGTTAAGGGTAAATCAACCATGAAGGTATGAAAACCAACACATAAAAATAAGGGTAAAACAATCAACAATTCACAAAAAACTAAGCATCGATATTAAAGGATGTTTATGATCACCCAATTTAGTTGAGGTGTGTTTATGCACACAATTATTTTGAGAGCAATTGTAGTATGACAAAATTGGTCGAAACATGTGACTCGGTTAGAACTTGTAACAAGAAGGTGATATGGGATGCCATATTCATATTGTTGCTTGATAGTACTTTGATAAGTCTCATTTTCATTGACTTAGCTGGATTAACCTCGATGTTTGGTATGGGCCAAATAGTTGAGAGTCATAATGAGCATGCATGATCAAGTCCAATATCAGAGTATTGCAATGGCTCTAACTGACTCTGGGTAGTGGAATAATCAGCTAGATACTAGCATATATACGTTGATCCCTCACATTTTAGAATTTGAATAATTTGACCAGGTAGATCATGGATTCACAAAATATAAATGGGATGGGAAAAGAAAGTGTCTCCCTCTAGGTATTATGGGCCCTAGAGGATAACCCCTACTATGGATTGACCCTCATGTTGGAACATGAGAACATAAATGAGACAAGTCAAATTCACAAATGGTAGCATCATAGGATTTGGCCAATATCGTCTACTTGGATGGCTGTCTACAATATTCGTGAACCCAAAATTGGTATAATATGCTTGTACTAACTAAATTTTATTATAATAATTTATTGGATGAAACAAATTTGCTATGAAGCTGAAAGCATTCTTAATAACACTAGTGTAGTTAAAAAAAAAAAAAAACTTACCTTGTGATAGCGTTTGACAATTTTTAGTGGTACAACCAAGTGAGTAGACTTGGGTTGTTACATATGGTATCCAAGAAGAAGTGATTCTGATTTGTAGATTGTGATTGTGAAATTTGTCTAAAGTAATGTAAAACTAATAATTTACCTCTTTTACCTAAAGATAAGTGGCATAAATGTTGCATGGCGGGTCTTCAGGAAATCCTATGGGATACAGGGAGGAAGAAACCACTGAAGGACCTAATAGGGAACCAAGGTTAGGTATAATATGATAAGGTCCTCAATGTAAAATAAAGATGAAAATATTAAATGAACCTCCCTTAAATGAATCTATTATAAAGGATGAAAACCTTGCAAAAGTTGTGTAACATGGACTAGCAATAAAAATTTATTGTCCAACAACAGGGTGTCATAGAAGACTTAGCTAGGGGAAGAGAAATTGGATTAGATAAAGCAGAGAAAGCACCTAGGAAACTTGAGGGATATAGTACTAGAAGGGCTAGGCTGAGTAAATAGTTGGATAGAAACCTGAAAAAGGTCATAATATCCAAGTTTAATGGAAAGAGTGATGGTGATTTAAAGGAAAATTGGCTAAGTGAGCTAGAGTTATACTTTTCTCCAGTAGTTTTATCCACTAAATCTAAGACTTCATTAGCAGTTATGAACATGATTGAAGTAGCCTTAGATTGGTGGAAATATTATAAGAAATGATATAAGATAGAAGCTACAGACCTCATATGGGAGGAGTTTGCCAAAGAATTTAGAGATATTTTTTACTAAGAAATATTATATGGAGAAATTTGAGGATTTCTCCAAATCATGTGAGGAAAGTATGCCAGTATGAGATTACCACCAAAAATTTATTCAACTATTAAAATATGCATCTCAATATGAAATCAATGAAGAAATGAAGACACGAAAATTTATTCAGAGATCGCATCCTATAATCATGATGATGGTAAATATGTATAACCTTGATAATATACCTACTATATTTGATTTAGCAAGAAAAGAGGAAGCCAATCATGAAACTAGAAAGACATATTTTAACAATCAAAAGCTATCAAAGAAGGAAAAATATGAACTCAAAAAGCAGATAGTGTTGGGTTTATGAGATGGGAGAAAGAGTAAAACAAGAAACCCAAAGGAGGAGAGAAAAATAGGAAATATGGTAAAAATAAACCTAATTATCAAGGTGGTAAGTTCAAGAGGGATGGTAGAGAGTTTTCCAGAAGACATGACCAGAAATTAGTAGACCAAGAAAGGACTAGGTAAATTGCACCTCTAGCAGAAATGAGAAGAGTAATAAAGGAAATAGAGATCCATCAAATGGATGATATATATATCAAGGAGCTCATTATGTCAATAAATACCTTTATAGAGCTTATCAGCATCATAAATCCCCAAATGAATCCACCCATAGGATCTTTGCAACCATAGGTAGTTCTAAAATTGATGGTCAAATTACTTATTTTTTAATAAATGGAATTTTTTTTGATAAAGATGTGCAAATTTTGATAGGCAGTGGATCAAATGATAGCTTCATTTCTACTATATTAGAGAGGGACTTACCTGTTAGATCTATATTTTTAGGAAATGGTTGGAAGATAGATTACGGATCAAGGTAAACTTACCAAGTTGACCAATGTTTGTTTGACCCTCACATCACTTTGTTATAGGGAAAAACTAATTGATATTTGTATATGGCACCTTCACATGTATTTGATATCATTCTAGGAGTTGGCTAGTTAAAGGTGCATAAGTCTTTTCTAAATTTTGAAGAGAGATGGGTGAAATTTATGGATGAGATTAATCAAAGGGTTAGGAAGAGGGGCATGATAAATAATAAAATGTTGGTCGAAGTGAATTTAAACCACATTTATTGTCTACAAGGCAGATAAATAAAATTATTTGGAAGAGGGGCATGATATTCACAATTAAAATAAACAAGAAAGACGAAACATAAATGGAATTTGACCCCTTCCAAAATCATCCTGTATTGGGAGAATTCAAATATGTCTTTTCATTGGACCTTCTAGGATTACCCCCTTAAAGGGAATTATATTTTTCTATTGAGTTGTTTCCTATAGTTGTGCCTATTACAAGGACACCGTATAGAATACCCCCGTAGAGCTACAAGATCTCAAAAGGCAACTTCAAGATTTACTAGAAAAAAAGCTAATCAAACCAAATGTATCACCTTGGAAAGCTCCTATCTTATTTTTTAAGAAGAAATATGGTACCTTGAGGATGTGCATAGATTATCGAATTTTGAATAAGGTTACTATCAAAAATAGGTATTCATTACCTAGAATTGATGATCTGTTTGACCAATTAAAAGGAGCAACCATCTTCTCAAAAATTGACTTAATATTTGGTTATCATCAATTAAGGATACAAGAAGAAGACACTTCTAAAAAAACATTTAGAACAAGATATGAATATTTTGAATTTACTGTCCTACCATTTAGGCTAATTAATGCCCCAACCGCATTCATGAATCTCGTGAATAACATTTTTAGAGAGCATTTGGACTGGTTTTTGCTCATATTTTTGGATGACATACTGTTCTATTCCAAGAACAAGGAGTAACATGACTAGCATATGAGAACTATGCTTGATATTCTTAGAAATAATTTATTATATAGAAAACACTTTGTGTGTACAACATCTGGGACATATTATCTCTATATAAGGGATTGCAATAGATGCTAAGAAAATATAAGCAATTATTGACTAGCCAACACCTACTAATGTGTCATAGGTGTGAAGTTTTATGGGGATTGCAAGATACTATAGACATTTTGTAAGAGGGTTTTCAAGAATTTCCCAATCCATTACCAACCTTCAAACGAAAGGAAAATAAATGCATTTAAATGGATAGAATAGTGTAATGAGGTTTTTCATGTTTTGAAACAAAGGTTGACAACCATACCAATACTGCAATTGCCTGATCCCAATGAGATTTTTATAGTGTGTATTGATGCATCAATTGAAGGGTTAGGTGGGGTTTTAATCCAATATGATGCGGTTATTGTCTATGAGTCTAGTAAACTTAAGAGGCACGAGGTTAATTATGCAACTCATGATTTGGAGTTGGTAGTGGTTGTACATGCCCTAAATATTTGGAGGCACTATTTGCTTGGAAAACCATTTGAATTAAATATAAATCATCAAAGTATAAGATACATATTTACACAACCCCTATTGAATGCCAAGCAAAGATGTTGGATGGAATTTCTAGTTGGGTATGAATTTGGAATTAAGTATATTAAGGGTAAGGAGAATAAATTTGCTGATGCTTTGGGTAGGAGAGGGTGTATCACGAAAATAAAAAAATACCATTATGATATGTTGGATCAAATAAAAGTGTGGCAAGAAAAATATGAATTTTACTAGTCTTGTAATGATCAGGTTGAATGATAATCTAGAAAGCATATAGACTATGTATTTAGAGATGATTTGTTATTTTGTAAGAACAGGTCTGTAGTTCCTAGCATAGGAGGGTTGAGAGAAAAATCCTTAAGGAAGCTCACAAGTCGCATTATTATGCGCACTCGGGAGGGACAAAATACATAAAAATTTGAAAAAAACTTACTACTGGCCTAGAATAAAAAAATGATATCACCAATTATATGGCTAGATGTTTAGAGTTCCAAAGAGTGAAAGCAAAACATCTACATCTAGATGGTAAGTTGTAACCACATGAGATACCTATTCAAAAATAGCAAGTGGTATCAATGGAATTTATAGTGGGACTACCTTAAACAAGATTCAGGCATGACATAATCTTGGTAGTTGTGGATAAGTTAACCAAGGTTGCACAATTTATACCAAACAATGTGTCAGATGATGCACCTATACTAGTGAGCAAGTTTTCCAAGGAAGTGATAAGACTGCATGGATTTCTAGAAGTTGTTATCTCATATAGATATTCTTGCTTTACCTTCAAATTTTGGCAAGCATTGCATCAGGTTGTAGACATCAAAACAGCACCAATCCGATTATGTGACTGCAAACACTGATCGCTTTGACAAACACAGCCCCCAGGGCAGCCCTCAGAGGTTAAACAGTGGTCTTAACCACCTTCATAGCAATTTTGTGAGGTCAAGAAGCAATTTGGCACACTTGGACACTTTGCCCGAAGATTCGTCTCACCCAGGGACGAATTCAAAATAGAATCCGTCCCACCCCAGGAGGAATTCTGAATTCGTCCCTGGGTGGGACAAATTCTAAGCTTAACGGGCAAAAAGACAAATGGTGCCAAGTGGCAGCCCAAAAAATTCAGTTAATGACTCCTGCATTGCACGCGTGTGTAGGTGGACAGAGGGGCCATTAGAAGACTGTCACAAAAGGCATTTATCAAAGCTCAAGTCAACGGAGGACTCCCCTCCCTCATGGGAAGACAAGACTGCCACATGGCGCCTATGACCAACACATGGCATTTGTGCTTCCCTCCCAAAAGAGACCCCATGGGTCTATAAAAGGTGGGAATTTTCTCACCCAAAATATACAGGTTGAAGGAGTTTTCAAGCAATGAAGTGCTACCGAGTTGAAGACCCACTTGCATCCCTTTTTGTTCACCTTCCCACATCCACCAATCTCTTTTGCAAGGGAGGTTGTTGGGTGGCTTTTGGAAGCTCGAACCTGACCCAAATCCAACACATGGACACCTGAACCAACCAATTAGCCAACCCCCCAATCCTAAGAGGTTTTGGGTCCATCCCTAGTGGATTGGCTCCAAAATCAAGTGCCAACGGTGGGAGGCCTACTTGGGCACCCCCGCACTTCCCAAGTCCTATTTTAAGTTTTAGAGCATTTTAGATTACTTTTTTAGGTTGCATTTTGTGTTATTAGGTTTTATTAACCCATAGCTGCAATTTTGTAACTTTTGGTTAGATTCTAGTATGTTTTGTGTCGCTTTGTTGTTTCGCTGACTTGCAGGTGTCGAGGTCAAATTCCTGAGGGTAGAAGCCAAATTGGGAGAATACGACCATCTGGGTTGTCCCAAAATGGCCCCAATTACATAACCCCCCTATTTGCAGGGGTTTTGCAGGTCTCAGGATTCGACATTGGAGCAAAGCAGCTGGTCGGTTTCTTCAACACAGAAGAATTCATCCTGCCCAGGGACGAATTCTAGTTGAAGGTAGATTGGCTAGCTGTCTCAGTGGCAGTGGCCTTCTGGTAACTTTTCCTATCTTCTGTCAAGTTTTGAAGCCATTTGGACTCATTGTATTTACTATTTTCGGAAAATGTTTACATGCATATTTCGTTAGTTTTAGAGAACAAACACTTTTCATTTGCGACAGATGCTACTGACATCTTGGTTGTTTCTTTGTTCACAGGAGAAGCAGTGGAGGTTAAGAACTCATCGACATCAACGATGACACCATCTTGGCCCGCCCATTGCAATCGTGGGCACGCAAAAGGAGGAAGACTAAGTCACACATTATAACAAAGACAAATTTAACGCTCCTAGCCCCCAAAAAGGGAGGAGACGTCTATGTAACCGAGGATAAGATATTTTAATAAAGAGGGCTGTGATTTATTTACATCTTTTCTTTCATTCTCAAATTGTCTCCTTTCTTCATTTTTGTGCATAGGATTAAAGCGTTACATTTCGTCTTATGTTGCATAATTAGTGCTCCCTCTGCCCGAAATCTCATGCTTTCACAGGTATTGGGAACTAAATTGAATATTAAAACTACTTATCACCCTAAGACATATGGTCAAATTGAGAGGGTGAATCAGGTACTAGAGGATATGCTAATAATGTACTACATGGATCAACATACAAAGTGGGAAGACTATTTATACCCAGTAGAATTCACATACAATAACAACTACCATGCATCACTATGTATGGCACATTTTGAGGCCTTATATGGGAGAAGGTGCATAACTCCCTTATCTTAGGATAATCTAGAGGATCGAGTAGTGATTGAACCATAAATAATAAAAGAAATAGAATAACAATTGAAAAGAATTTAGAAAAAGCTAAAAGAGCTTGTAGATCGCCATAAGAGCTATGTAGACCTCAAACGAATATCGAGGGAATATTCTATGGCATAGAGGATATTCTTAAGGGTGAAACCAACTAAAATTTTGATAAAATATTCTAAATTAGACTTCAAATATGTGGTTCCATTAGAAATTATGGCTAAAATGAGCCCTATTGCTTACAACTTGGTCTACCACCAAGCCTATCCAAAATTCATAATGTCTTCCATGTATCCCTCTTTAGAAAATATATTCTTGGTCCTACTCATGTTTTGGATATCTCCAAATTGTAGAAGACTGATCCACTAAGGATTGAAGTTTGATATGCTCGCATACTTGGTTTTAGAACCAAGACTCTGAGGAAGAGAAGCATAGAGCAATGTCAGTTCCAATGGGACTACTAATCATATAGAAATGCCAAGTGGGAGGACGTGGCAGATATGCAACAACAATTTGCTTATTTGTTTGAGTAGATATAGAATTTTTCAAAAACTTTCATATGATTTAAAGATATATGTAAATATTCAAATGGATATGAGGTTGGATACTGAGTAGAGTAGTTTATGTTTATTTGAGTTATTGGGTAGAGTAGCTAGTATATGTTTTGCATTACTATGTAAAGTAGCTTATTTGTATCTTGATGCATATTTTGGCTAATTTAAAAATATTTGAGTGTTAATGCATATGAAACATGAAAAGTGAAATGATCATAATAAGGATTTAAATTGATTGATTTATGAAACGATGGAGAATTATGATGCTAACAATCAAATATACTCTATAAATGAGCATGAATATTTATGCAAATGTGAAAAGCTATATAAAATTGTAATTGTTATGCTTGACCATGTTATAAAACATAGGGATTGTGTTTGTTTCAAGAGGTTGAGAATGTAATGACCCTCTCCATAAGACCATTGATTATAGATTAATTAATATATTAAACTTACCATTTTTCTATAGAGCAAGGTACTATTGATGTCCATTGTGTATACAAGACCAGGGATAGCCTTCGATTCATAGGAGAAAAGTAAGTGAGAGGGAAATGATGATCAACCTTATGAATATATGGAAGCTCACATGAGTTGCATTCATATAAAATCATGTAGAATACATTGTGTGTTTAGCATAATTGTTTTGAATTGTGTGCTTTGTTATCTGCTTGTAAGTAGTTAAATATTCAGTTTTGATTAGCAATGAAAATTCCAAGGAGGCATGGGAGCCAAATTTATGAGATAAGAATTACTTTATAAATGTTTTAGAACTGTTAAAATAGATTTCTAATTGATTGAGTATAAAATAGAATATTTTAATAGTAAATATATGAAATAAATGAATGAAAATAAGAAGTCATATTGATAAAATATAACCAAAATATATATGTATGGAAAATAAGTCTTTCATTAGTTTACTTTGGTTTCATTATGATAGCAAGAAGATAATGGATGATGGCATCCATGAATAATATGGAAATAATGTTATGCTTGCATCAACTCCACTATACTTCCATCATGGCATTAACTTTGCCATATTCTAAAAAAAAAATTAGTGGAAGTTAGGTGTAACCCCCTTATGCGAGTTTTTGTTTTTATGGTATGGTCTGGGGAAAAGAAGGAGGAGGAAAAAATGATTCGTAGGGAAGAGGAGCTCTAGGAGAAAGGAAAATTGAATGAAAACTCTAAAATATTATAATAGTGGACTGGCTTACAAACGATGACAACAGACAAGCTACCAGGTTGGCTTATTTCTATTTATTATTCTATGTGGAAGAAATATGTTATCTTAAAAACTGAATTGTTGTGTTTCCTGAATGCGATTGTTGTTGTATTCAAAAACTTAATATATTTAAATACAAATATATTGGAACTGGATTTCTTGGGTAAGAGAATTAATCTATGTGGCCAATAATAAATGGGGTTGGGATGTTAAATTTATACTTATCCAATATTAAGGTGAGACTTAGCTTTATGTAAATGAGAATATGTCTTCCTTGAATGGTGCATTAGGTCTTTGGTAATTCCAATTTTCTTTTGCCTATTGAAAACATAAAGAAAAATTAAGTAGGATATGCATATTTCTTTGGGAATGGTTGTATGAGTTATGAAAAGAAATATGTATACATAAAATAGTAGAAATCCGGATAGAATAGCTAAAACCTCTTTGAGACAAGGAAAAATAATACTTGTTTTATGGAACTATCTGGTTGTTTATTTAGTGGCTAGTTGCATGGTTAGATGCATGCATGTTCAATAGATTGTATTTGCAAAATAAATAGAGTCTATTTTGATCCCCAATTAAAAACCCAAGAGCTAGTTTGAGATACTCTCAATCTAGAGTAGCAGGTGATACATCCTTACTGGTTCTTGAAGCTTATGGAGACTTCCTATAAATAAAATAATTTTCACCTTCCAGATAGTGATAGGTGCTTCCAACTACAAGTGAAGGTTGACTTGGTATCTTACAGGAGCTTATAAACTATCATATTGTATAGATTGTGTAACACAACATATTTTAAGATATATTTGTAGTGGTAGTGTGTTGAGAAGATATTGGAAACCGAAATCTAGTTACCCAACACTACAGGCAAAGATAGGTATTTTTGTGCAAGTGTTTCTTTTAAGAAAATGGAAACAAACTTCTAAAAAATAATTTAAATAGATGGATTACCATGTATATGGTCTTTTGTACTATGTTTTTTTTTTGAATAAATACTTCTTATAAACATCCGCCGTGGGGATTGAACCCGGGTCACATCACCGATAATGCAAGTGGAGTCCTTTCTGGTAGACCACACTCACGCGGATGTCTTTTATACTATGTTCTGGAAGATTCTCCTTATTATTAATCAAAGTATATTTGATATTGACAGTAGCTAATCAATACAAAAATAGTGGTATTGGATTTATGGTTACGTTCATTAAATATGAAAAACAATGAAGAGAAGTCTTTGTAATATAATAGATGGGGATTATTTATGTATATACCTTGATTTTGAAGAATGAAGACCGGTATACCCATTCTTAGGATTGCAAACCCAAATATATATGCTCCTTATTTTATAAACTCTTGATGTAAAACAATTATATTAGATTAAAAGAATTGAATTGATTTTTAATTGTAAAATCAAACACTCCTGTGAATTATTTGGGAATGATTATTAACATAATATAATATTGTTGATTCTGTCACAGGTTTTATGTCGACTATAGGAAGTGATTTGGGAGTTTACCTGAAATGAAGCTTCCTAATATTGAAAAATAGACTAAATAAGAAGGATTCTTATATAGAAAACTATTTATTAGAATCCTATCCAAAGAAGTAATTACTTGTTGAATTAATGATTGCCATAGGTGTGAAGTTTTGAAATGAGTAATTTAATAAAAAATAAAATATATTCATTTGGAGCATGTGAACTATATAAAGTTAATGATGTCAGAAACCCATTTTGTAATCCTTTATTTCAAGTGAAGGATTTATATTGAGACAAGCTCTAATACTTTGAGTTTTGGGTTCACTGGCAGTCTAATAATGACTGTGATCAATTTTATCTTATCTAATCTTCTTGAGTTAGACTTTTGATGCATCCCTTTGAAGCATAAATTGCCTTGAATTATTTTAATATACTCTAGAGAAGAGAATACTTTGTGGTTTGGGTTGCTTAAGCCCTAATAAAAGAAATATGATATAGCATGTATGAACTATTTTAAGTTTCTTATAAGATTATACTACTCCACAATTATTATTAGTAGAAATAGAGAAATATGAAAACTATGAGTTCAAATCACTAGTTTGTGGAAAGTAAGTCTACTTTATGTTATGATCCAGCTTCTCGCATGTTTCTAATTAAATATATTTTAAAAGTAATCTTCTTAATGAAAATCTCTTAAGCTATTTTAAAATATTTTAGATAAGTGTAAGGCAACCATGAAGGTATGAAAACTAAACACCTAAAAGTAGGGGTAAAACAATCAATAATTCACAAAAAAACTAAGCATCAGGATTAAAGGATGCTTATAATCACCCAATTTAGTTGAGGTGTGGGTATGCACACAACTATTTTGAGAGCAATTGTAGTTTGATAGAATTATTTAGAACATGTGACTTAGTCAGAACTTGTAACAAGAAGGCGGTATGGGATGCCATCTCCAGATTTTTGCTCGATAGTACTGTGATAAGTCCAATGTTCATTGACTTACTGTTAATAGATTTTTATGAAGTAAATAAAGTGATGGATTTGATGGTGAATATCAAACTTTCTCTATAAGGTCTTTTAGTTTAGACCTCCAATTTTCCTCAGAATATTCAAAATATGATTGTGGATGATAATGGATAAGTGGATTTCGAGGTGTTGAGGGACATGAGGATGGAGTATTTCAAAGTATTTGGATTTAATCCCCCTCCCCATCGAATTACCTATAATATGGCGAGGCCCTTCCCCATTTGAGCTTAGTTGATTTTTTAGACCAAAGTTGCTTTTAATTTTGAATTTCTTGGGTGGCATTTTGGAGCCTTTTTTTCTTATCCTTTGGTGTGGTTTTTGGTCTATCATGTTTGATTGGTCAGGGTGGCATATTGAGCATGTAATAATTTGTTTGTGTTTGAGCTTAGTCACCTTCTCTTGTTGAGCTAGCAGTTGGGATCAGTCAGTTGACATGGATTATTTTTTATGGATAAATGGGATAGTTATCTCTTGAAAGGTTTTGAGCCTCTCTGCTTCCCTTAAGAGCTTACTTTTTACCACTTCTTTCAATCTTGGAGGTGCCTTGTTGTAAATTGTGTTCCAAGGATTTCCACTTTTGATGTATCTTGTGACAATTATCTAGTCTGTGCCATGTTTGGAAACTCTCACTTCCACTCATGGCATCTGTAGGGAAAAAAGTTTTTATATTCCTACTTGGATAGTGGGCTTTGTTGTTAAACTCAAGGTTTTATTAGTTTTTTAGAAAATTTATCCTGAGTTTTATCAGTATTTTTACCCAAAAATTTAGTCTCCTTATCTATGGTACAACATTGCTCAGTAATTCTTCAACATCTTGTTGAAATTCAAGGCCTGGGATTCCACAGTCCACCTAAGGAGCTCCTTTCATTTAAAGAAGACATTTTCTAGTTCACAAGGTGATAAGAGTGTGACCTTGTTCTCTTATATGATTATATTATGGTTTCTAATGGCCCATAGGTCTTCTCATAATGAAATGAGGATCCCCATTGATTCAAGAGTCTTGGAGGTCAATGATGAAGTGAAATAAATCCTATGTAAATATGGTCTCATGGATTTCCTCCAAGCCTTCCATGGGCATCATAGGGCTCTTTTAAAAAATTTAGCTCACTCTTGGAGGAAGGGACGAGTCCAAGACAAAGGGATTTATTTCCTCTTCTTGATAGCCCTCATAGACAAGGTGATGATATTACCAGTCGATGGTGGTTGTCATAAGCACCCAAAGCATTCTCTTAAGTGGGAGTACAATGTTTTTATTGACACAGAGGAATATTTATCGAAGCTCTATAATGGCTATGATACTAAGGATCTTTAGTATCTTTGGAATAAATTCCTTATGATAATAATAGACTACTTCATCTTAGACTCGAATAGGGAGGCCATTCAAAGCTACCATATGGTGTTCCTAAACCAACTCAAGAGGAAGCATCTGATGATCGTGTCATATTTTCTCTACCACTCTCTAGTAAAATTACTATGAGACGTTAGAGGTGGAAAATATCTTTATCCAATTCATCAAGGGTTGATTTTGTTAACATTTGAGCATGTTGTGAAATCTAAAGGAATTGTAGTGTAAGAGGTGTTAGGAAAAATCATATTCTAAAAAATTCCCCCAACCCTTGAGCCTCTACTAATGACTTAAGAATCCTTTAGTGAGTCCTCTGGGTTAGATGATGGGGATTTTATGACCCCCCTTCCACTTTGAAAATAAAGGTATCATCATCGAGGAAAGCTAAGAATTCCCAATGCAAATCCAGGGGAGGTTGAGTGCACTGCTCAAAACATCTTTCTAAGAAGGCATCAAAATTTGAAGATTAACCATTTTTAGTGGATACGTCATGAAGGAGATGTCCCCCCTTAGTCCCTGATGCCCCTGGTGCTCAACCACTCATGTGCATAATTTATGAAAAGAACTAGATACTATTGGGATCTCTCTAGGTGGTGATTGCTTTCATCAATGAGATCCAAAATTTGGTTAAGCAACAAAAGGATATGTCAGTTCCTTAATGGTCAGAGACCTAGGTCTTCCTCATTGGGTTATGGGATTTTTTGGTGGTTGTTTTGTTTCCCTATTGGTCTTGTAAGGCTAGTTGTCCCCTCTTTTGATGTATTTTTTTGGGATGCCTTTGTTAGTTGGTTTATTAGCCATCTTGTAGTGTGTGTTCTTAGTCGAGAAAGATCTAGTTTCTGATCATGATATTTCTCTGCTCCTTTTGTATTAATATTTGGAGATCCCTTAAAATATCTACTTTTATCTAATATTAAAAAATGCATTTAATTATAATAAAATTAAAACCATAAATTATTTAATTCAAAAACATTTTAATCAAATAAAATCATTAATCATTCCTCATCAAACTAATTCTATTAACCATTTAAGTTGTCCACTATAAACACATACATCATTAGGTCAAAATTAATCCTTTCATTCCATACCAAACCCATCTTCACTCGAAGGCCCTCCATAACATATGATATTGAATGCATGCATTTACCATAATATTTTTATATGCTCAGAGGCCTAGCTCCTTTACATATTACCTCTCAAGAGAAATAAGACATGTGAAAGTCAAATTTATAGTCTTTTTCTATGTCGAAAATTCTATTGGTATGGCATTGAATTTATATTATGAAGATTTAAATTGGAATCATTAAAAGTGTTTTTTTTTGTTTTGTTGTATTTTAATTATATATTTTATTGTTGAAATATCTTCAGTTAAAAGTTATGGTATTTTCTATAGAATATAATAGGATTTTTTATAAATATTTATTGACCTATTCTAACATTCTTGGGATGTATCTTATCTAAAGTGGCATCACCAAATCCTAGTGATGAAATGCCTATGGATACTCTTTATATAACCTATGACCAAGTGTTATGTAATCCTTTGGGTATTCTATATGTAAGCCTATGAGCACCTTCTATGTAAGCCTATGGCATTCTATATATAATTATACAAGCATATTTCTTTGTAATCATATGAGTGGTTCAATGTAAGCCTACAATCATCATTATATAAGTGTACAAATAGTTTTGATGTATCCATCCTTAGCAATATTGGTTAAACCACCTCTATGATTAACCTTTATTAAGGGATTTAGTATATCTATTATATTATATTTTAGCCTTCAAATCAGGTTATGTCAACTTGAGGTTAGCAATTATTTGGGGATTACATATCATTAAAAATACCTTTAATGACATATATGTTGTACCATTTTATGATATGTGAGACATGGATATGCCTATAGGCACCCATCCCTTATTCATCTTACTTTGAATCTCTCTCTCTCTCAAATAAGCAGTGTTTTTTGAAAGGGTTTTCCTTCCTTTTTTACATCGTCATAGTCACATCAAGCTATATATCATATTTGACACACACACATCTATTTTCTATATTTAGTTTAATTTTATTTTCTCTTGCATAATATTATGATGGTGAAATTCTTCGATATAATTTTATAAAAAAAAATTAAGAATTCTAAGGATCCATCATTTCTACTATTATTCCTTTATAGTCATGTTAGGTTTGTAATGGAGGTAATAAGCAACCTAATTCTATTTCTTCTTGAATAATAAAAGTAGAATTTATTATTCTTTTGAAACTAGATAGTATTCTCCTTCTATAAGGATTAGCTACAATATAAGGGAGTCATTAATCATAAAATGTCTCAACCCTTCATCCTATAACATGAAATAAAAAGTATCAAATTATCTCAACAATAAATGATAAGAAGGTTTTTGTGTCTTCAAGTATATTCATAACACTTCATATTTTATGTTTAATAAAATATTTTTATTTCATTTCTTGTAATTTTTTTATTTGAATATTTATTTATTTTACTTTGCATCTCAAATTTCTTTGTATTTTTTTAGTCTTTGTTTAAATATTATATGATTTATAACATATTACTTAGATTATATATGTCTTTGTGTGTGTATTACATTTAATATCATTCTATATGTTCATATTATAATTATCTCATCACATGGGGTACCCATATCCAAGAATCCAACTTGACCTTCCATATTTTATATCTTATATTTTGGAATTTTATTTAATTTGTACTGGTGCTACTGTTGCCTTCACTTGAATGGTGTAGTATCCTCCTATTATCATCCAAATTTAGGTAATAGACTAAATATCTAAATCCTTAGACTTACCTTAGAATATTATATTACCAATATTTTTAATATACCTTTAGAAATTTATGGATCTAGAGCAAGCTAGAAGTGGTATGAATGATGTTTCTCTTAGATCATGAGATCATGAACCTTACCAAAATATGACATTCTATTATTCAAGTGTATTTTGGATGAGACATGACTCATATTTCATAGATGTGTTTGAATTTTCAATCATCTTTGCATGCAAGAGATATTATTTTGGATACTCAAATACAAAACTACGGGTGATATATTTCTTTTCATACTACGAGTATTTTTTAGAATATATTCAGGAATAAGGAATATTAAATGACTTATAATCAAGTGAATGAGTGGTAAGCAACATAATTTAATATCGCTAGTCCACATTGTGGGTTCTAGAACATAGTAGGATAACTTCCAAAACTAGGTAATGATATTAGATGATTTATTATCTAAATTAGTGTAACAAAATAGGAACTAATAAGTACTTTATTAATCACCAAGTTGTTAGATGGAAAAGTGAAATAATAAGGGGGATATTAATCCAAAAATACATAAAGCATATTAATAACAAGGATTTTAATTATAGAAATATATATCTATATAATATTAGAATACAAGAGACTTTATGTAGAAAATTAAACAACACCAAAATTGAGGTCATAGGTTAGTGGTTTTAGAATTTAATGGTAATGATTTAATGTTGAGATCATTAAAAACCTTTTTTTTAGATAGACTAGTCTAAAGAAAAAATTTGGATGAAGAAGAGAGAGATTTACATTATTTCAAAAATTATCATCTATACTAAATCGTATGCTACATAGAAAATATACAATATAGTTATGAGGATCCTATGAAAGTGGACATAGTTCAACTTTCAATAGTTATAATAAGGTTGTTATTATTTGAATCATGTAATAGGATTTTGCATGTACTATTATGATATTGGGTTAAAATAGTGGTGTCTACAACATGACCAAGTCTTCCATGTTAGTTACTTAGAAGCACTATTGACAAAATATTAGAATCTAAATTTAGTCATAGGTGTTGGCACCTTATATGTGTATATTGCTAGCATGATTGTGGTTGCTATTAACATCTAACATAGTGGTAATATTGAAATTAGTAAGTGATTCTAGTGCTTTGCATCATTTGGCATTAGATTGGTATATGGTACCAAAGGATAAAAAATGATATTAGTGTTACTTGGCACCAATCCATGGCATTGATCTTCAATATGACACTAAAGTAAATTATATTTTTTTAATCATAATAATTTGAAAGGTAAACATCATTAAACATGATGAATCAATTAGTTTCTATTACATTTAGATAATCTCAAAAGTACTTTATATTTTAAATTATAAAAAATATCACAAAAAGTTTGCTTTATAACCCTTTAACATAAATCATATATATAATATATTAAACAAAACCTTTATTTTTATTTATAACTCTTAATAATCTATTATTAATAGTCTTTTTAAATAACATTTTTCTTTAAATGATCCCTGGATTTAGTCTGATTTGAATACTATAAGTGTGCTCTGAGTGTGCTCTAGACCGACGATGATGGTATGAATCCCAAGAAATCAATAGTCCATTTCAAGTCGGATTAAACAATGAGACAAAATAGGAGCTATTCCTAAGATTTAAACCCTATTTGATAGTAGAGAAAAAAACTATAAATGTATACTATTTCCTTATTTGTGTTTTATCCTAATGAAGTAAAATAAAAGCATTTGTGATAAGAAGAGCTAAATTTAAATAGCTCAAGTACTCTACTGGCAATGAAAAAAATGATAATAGCATAAAATATGAATATGGGTAATTCATATATTATATAGAAAGATGGAATTGTTGTAAATTGTAGCTCCTTACAACTGCAAATAGATTCGTTCTAATGGAAATCCCTTTCGACTACAACAACTACAGAAAAATGGGCATGTGGAAAAACAGGTTGGGATGCCAACGAAACAACTATTTGAGAAATTCCTGCATAGTCAATCATTCGTAATTGAACGTAAATCTTGCATCCTGTAAGAAAGCTATAGAGAGAGCTAGAGAGAGCTGAGTATCACCTAATATAATAATATGCTCATGAGAAGGTGTAGGAAAAGGATAAGACTTCCCTGAAGATGCGTTTTAAAATAGAGTCTGCCCGAGTGCGCTCAAAAACCTTACGCGATCGGACTATGCATTTGAAAAAATGAGATAGCAGACGTCGGAGCTAGTCAATGCTCAACTGTGCAAGTCAAGCAGTGCGTAGTCCAACTACGCTACGCAGTCGAGCGGCTAGCCAAGGAGTTAGCCAAAAATTTGGCTATTCTCGTTGGATTGCGCAATGTGCACCTTGCGTAGTTGGGCTGCGCTGCGCAAGCAGACGAGGCTAAGGACTTAGGCAAATTTTTGCCTATCAAATTTTTCCCTCTAAAAGCATGTGCAAGGGCTGCAATGCCTTTCTAGGCTCGTCAATCGTTATTTCAGTAAGAATAAAAACTCTAGGTCTGGAAGCATCAATCAGCTCTCGAACTCTGAACCTTAACACAACTCGAGATTGCTCCGTTGAGGAGGGGATTCCAGAGGTTCCACAAAGGAACGTCGAGCGCTGTTAGGGAAGAGTTAGAAGTCAAGAAAAATTATGAGAAATAACTAAAATAATACTGCAATTTAATAATGCAAAGGAGATGGTTATAATAAGATGTAGACATGTAAAGAAAAACCCAACAAGATGTCAAAAAATAGCAATATTTAATTATCTGAAACAAGGGTTACAAAATCCTTGATTGAGTATGAATAAACTTCAATAGCTGACTCTGCAGGATAAACAACAAAATAGACTGAATGCTGAGACGGTTGCTCGAACATTAAACAAAATGAGCTCTATTGCTCACTGATCTGCTTTGCTCTCATCTGCTACAATCTCAAATGACACTCGCTCTCTTTTCTCTGAAAAAACCCCCACACTACTCTCTTAGATGCTGCTCTTTGAATGCTTCGATGTCCCACTCTCCATATAATTCTAAAGACCCGAACTACCTTATATAGCCGATAGGGTTTATCCTCTGATAGGTTTTGACAAACCCTAAACTAGGGTTTCTAACCAATTTCCAAACTAGCATTAACTGCACATGCTTGGAAAAGTGCAGTGATCATATTTATGGTGATCAGATCTATTAGGCATCACATCTATCAAGAGACTCGTGCGACGTCACATCAAAATTTTAGGTGGAACGCCCAGGTTCACGAGTGCAGTCCGGTGTCCCCCAAGTTTGAAGTGCAATTGGGCGAACGATGTGAAATCGAGATTAATTTTTCTAACACCCTCCTTTAAGCCTGATTTCATGAGGGCTTTGACTCCAAGATACTGTTGCAATCTGCTGAAGTCCTCCTCCTTCAAAGGCTTCATGAAAATGTTCGCCAACTGTTCTTTGGATCTACAAAACTACAGCTGGATTTCTCCAAACTTCACCAGCTCTCTGATGAAGTGATAGTGAATGTCGATGTGCTTCATCCAACCATAGAACACGGGATCCTTTGATAGTGCAATGGCTGAATTATTATCACAAAAAACTATTGTCATGCCTTCTGGAGGATAGTTTAGTTTACCTAGAACTCTTCATAGCCAAACTACCTAGCATGCAACTAACATGGTGGTGACGTATTCTGCTTTAGCAGTGGAAAATGCAATGATAGGTTGCTTCTTGGATGCCCATGAGATTGCCCCTGATCCAAGATGGAAAGCATACCCATAGGTGCTCTTTCGATCATCCGTGCTGCTAACCCAATCACTATTTGTGAAGCCCACTAGTTCCAACTGGTCCTATCTGGCATAAAATATGCCATGGTTTTATGTCCTATTGACATAGCATAGAATCCTCTTACCTTCTTTCCAGTGTGTGTCCTTCGAAGTCTCCATAAAATGATTAATGAGGATGACTCTGAACATCATATCTGGTCAAGTTGCAGTCAAATACATTATACTGCCAACTAGCCTCTTCAACAAAGTTGGATCGATATTTTTGCAAAAGTCCAATTTGCTCAGCTTCGAACCTAATGCAACAGGTGTGATGGTAGGTTTGTTGTCCTTCATCTTGAATCGCTTCATGAAATTCTTCACATTCTTGCCCTAATAAATGAAGATGCCATCTACCTATTGGTCAACTTCAATGCCGATGAAATACTTCATCAACTCTAAGTCTGTCATCTCGAGCTCCTTCTTTATGGCTATTTTGAACTGGTCAAATAGTGTTGTGTTGTTGCTAGTGTAAATCAAATCATCCACATACAGATAGATGATAATGAGATCACCTACTTCATTTGTCTTCATGTATAGGGTGTGCTCATATGGGCATTTTACAAACCCATTCTCCTAAAAATAGCTATCAATTTGGTTGTACCAATCTCGGGGTGCCTGCTTCAAACCATACAGGGCCTTCTTCAGCTTCAATACTTTGCCCTCCTGGCCTTCAATATCATACCCTGGTGGTTGGTCTATGTAGACCTCTTCATCCAACACACCATTGAGGAAGGCTGACTTGATGTCCATCTGATACACCTTCCAACCTTGCTGGGCTGCCAATGCTAGGATCATCCCGACTGTGTCAAGTCGAGCTATAGGCCATATACATCATGGTAGTCAATGCCTGACTTCTGCTTGTAGCCTTTTACCACCAATTTTGCCTTATGCCGATCAACTTCACCTTGGGCATTGAACTTCATTTTATACACCCACTTGACCCCAATGGTCTTCTTTCTTGTTGGGAGATCTGATAGCTGCCATGTGTCATTCTTCTCAATGGCTTCATGTCCATCGCCTGCACCCACTTTTGATTCTGACTTGCATCTTCAAACTCCACTGGATCGACCTTAGTAAAGAATGTGAAGTCAGAATATTCCTCATATTGATGAGTTTAGTTTGCCTAGTAAATATCTTACAAGCTCCCTGTCTTCGCTAGCATCACCAAGTTCTAGATTCTTCTTGCAAGTGGAGGCGACCGAGATGGTGTGGTTGTGCTACTACTAGCACCGCTACTATTGCTTGAGGTGATAGGTGGCTGCACACTACTCTCCTCCAAGTCAACAGAATCCACTACTGTTGGCTCAGGTTGTCCAGTCTTTGATTTCCAGTTCTAGGCTTCATCTTCTAGGAACTTCACATCGTGACTGATGATGAGATTCTTCATCACAGGAGTGTACAACCTGCATGCCTTTGCCTGCTCACTATACCCTATGAAGATGCACTTCTCCGCTTTATCATCTAGTTTCTACTACTTCTCTTCTAGAACATGTGCATATACAATGCACTCGAACACATGCAAATGAACCACACTTGGCTTCACACCATTCTAAACCTCCTAAGGGATTTTTTCCTTCACACTTTTGGTGGGACATCTATTCAACAGGTAGACTGCACATGTTACAACCTCTACCTAGAACTCATGAGGCAAACCCTTTGCCTTCATCATGTTGTGTGCCAGCTCAATGATGGTTATGTTCTTCCTCTCAACTACGTCATTCTGTTGTGGCATGTATCTGGTAGTGAGTTGCCTCTTAATTTCATGTTGCTTGTAGAAGTTGTGGAATTCATTGGAGATGTATTCACCTTCACCATATGTCCTGAGAGTCTTGATCTGATATCTGCTCTATTTCTCCACTAGAGCCTTGAACTCCTTAAATTTGGTAAATGCTTCTCACTTCAGTTTGATGGCATAGACCCAGGTCTTCCAACTGAAGTCATCAATGAATGTCAAGAAGTATTTATTACCAAAAAATATCCTGGTTTGCATTGGATCGTAAATGTCTGAGTGCGCCAGCTCCAATGGCTATGATGCTTTCCAATATTGACCAAAAGAGAATGAATGCCTGTGTTGTTTGTAGACTAAGACGATTTCACAAACTTGGTTTTTCTACTCAATAAGGGGTAAACCCTTCACCATATGCTTCTTGTGTAGCATATTCAGGCCACTGAAACTCAGGTGACCGAACCTAAGATGCCACAACTAGGTAGAATCCTTCATGAATGCACTCAGAGACATCAACAATTCATTTTGAATCTACAATATAAAATTTTTGTTCTTCTTCATTGACATAGTTGCAATATTTCCATGTGTCTTGTCTCTAATGGTGCATACTCTATCTTTAAACTAGATCATATGCCCCTTCTGCATAGGTTGTCCAATGCTCAATAGGTTGTGCTTTATACCAGGTACATAATACATGTCACAAATCTACTTCCATTCACTATGCCTGGTGTGGATGAGGATTTTTCCTTTCCCATCATATGAACCTTGTTGTTGTTCCCCATCTTGACTTCAGATTGTATTGTCTCATCCAGTTGTGAGAACATTTTCTTGTTCCCCATCATGTGGTTGCTGCACCCACTATCCAGATACCAAACGTTCTTTTGGCATTCCTCCTCAATATTGCAAGTCAACAACATATTTCATCCTACCACATTTCTGGCTTCATCTATGTAATGGGTCTATTTCTGGTTCTCCTTGGCCATCCATTTTTTGCACTGTGATATGTAATGGTCGAATGTCTTGCAATAATAGCACTAGACCTTTGACATGTCCTTCTTCTTACTAGGTCTGACTTGCGGGCTCTTTGCACCACCTCTTCCTCCTTGTTGATGGAAGTTGCAGTTGGTCCCTCCCTCATTAGGGTTTGATCGTCCTCCTTTTCCTTTCCCATGCCTGATTTTGCCTCTTCCTCCTTGAGAACTAGAGGTGCCATGGTGGGAATCTTACCTGCCACTATCTCAGAATGAGACTTGCACCTTAAAAACCTACTACAGAGAGGATTGAGATGAATGGCTCAGTATCTGCTCATGTGTCTGCAATGAACCCATGAGCTCATCTATGATTCTTTGGATTTGCATGATTTCTCCATTCAACCGCATCTGATTTATTACGTCAGTCGTCTGAGTGAATAAATCACCCATGGACTCCATCTCGCTCATCTGGAGGTTCTCAAACTCCCTCCTTAGCATCTGTAGTTTCACGAGCTTAACTTTTTTGGTGCCCTGATATGAGCTGGCCAAAATATCCCAGGCCTGCTTTACCTTGGTGGTCGATGTGATCCATGGGAAGATGGTCTCTTCAACCGATTGCATGATGTAATACAAGACCTTTTGGTCCTTCTTGGTGTTCTCCTTCAATGGGTCCTTGTCTTCTTGGGAGAGGACGGCCAGTGTTGCTGCATCTACCAGTTCTGGGTAGCCATTCTTGACTAACTCCCATAGCTCCTAAGATTCCAACAGGATCTTCATCTGAATGCTCACGTAATCATAGTTCTTGCTGTTGAAGCATAGGATTTGCAACTGCATAGAATGACTATTTTTGGAAACCATTTTTCTTCGGTCTTCACATCAATGCACTACAACTTTGATACCAATTTGAAGTTGCATTTTAAAATAGAGTCCGCCCGAGTGCGCTCAAAAACCTTGCGTGGTTGGGCTACGCATTTGAAAAAATGTGACAGCAGGCGTCGAAGCCAGTCAACACCCAGCTGCACAAGTCAAGCAGTGTGCAGTACAACTGCACTGCACAGTCGGGAGGCTGGCCAGGGAGTTAGCCAAAAATTTGGCTATTCCCATCCGAGTGTGCAATGTGCACCTTGCGTAGTCGGGCTGCGCTGCGCAAGCAAGTAGAGGCTAAGGACTTAGGCAAATTTTTACGTATCAAATTTTGCCCTCTAAAAGTATGTGCAAGGGCTGCGATGCCTTTTTGGGCTTGTCAGTCGTTACGTCGGTAAGAATAAGAACTCCAGATCTGGAGGCGTCGGTCAGCGCTCAAACTCTGAACCTTAGCACGGCTCGAGATTGCTTCGTTGAGGAGGGGATTAATTTTTCTAACATTTTCAAGGCGAAGGTAGATAACCAAAGATCCATATATTGTAGCTCGAATCCATGAGATATGCGCGTGCCATCAGAGAGTCCCTTCATGTTCTCTGACTGTAAACTTACAGGTATAATTAGTCCCAATAGCAATTGGACATTGCATCACATATGTCGTCCCATAAGCCCAGCACGATCTCCACTGCCTTATTCCATGCCTACAATTACAATAATAAATCTCATCACAAATAAACTGCAATATCAAATTATTAAAATATCAATTTGACTTGTTCTCTACATCGATAACAAGGGTTTCGCCTTCATTGTATATAATCGGACCTGGAAACTCTCCATTTACAGTAACAATTGTCTGTTAAGCCCAAATACCAAATACAGATGTTAAGCCCGACAAAGGTCGTACGTTCACGAAGACCCAATAATTATCATGCTAATACTTCCAGTGAACTTGTGATGCACACTTTAGTTGCCAAAGTTGCCCATGGTGAACTAATAGAAATCACACAACAAATATTGTTGCGACACATGGTGAACAAATATTGTTGCCGCCATTGTTTGAAGCGATGCTGCTTCACGGACACCCAGCAACTGGATTGGCGTAAAAGATCGTGGCTTCCTCTTTGATTGCTTGCCTGATCTGTAGTCCAAATATCCAAAATCGTTGCTTCCCTACCAGCCAAGATTTTGGGCTTTTCCACAGTCCAAAGAATTGACAGCACAAAATGTATCTCTATCTCACGAATCCATGAGATATGCGCCGGCATTCAATTGCTAGGTACGGATCCATGAGATATGAGTTAGGCATCCGTGCGTGCTACGTAAACGTGTGATTGATGGGTCCTCCAATACCTAATAATCCCCTCAATGAACAGATCAACGCTATGCATTGCCCTCGTCATCTGCCAGCTAAGGCCGTTCTGCGTTAGTTCAATCCCTTCTATGAATGTAATGTGTAATAGAAGCAAGTTTCACATATGAGAAAAAAAAAAAAAATGAAGTTAGGATCTAGATGTTAATTTATAAACAGTTGGTTGCAATAATTGGTTATAGTGTTCCATGGGCATCCCTAACTTCATTTGACTTAGAAAATACTACCATGAAATTGCTGGTTCTATTCCGTCACACTCCATGGTTTTTTAATTACCATTGAAGCTCCCGATTGGATTCTTTGAAGTTGCCATGGCAGCCCACATTGACAAAATAAATAAAAAACAATACCATACCATAAGCTGACGTTGCGTTCTAGATGGAATTCTTCTACCGTAAAAATTATCATTTTTTGGTGCAATCATGCGGTATAGAGGAAAGGACTATTCTACCTACAAACCAATGGCGTTTACTCGCCCGTGTTTGTAGGCTATACATTATTTAATTTTATAAGTTTGTAGGCTATAGAATCTTAGGCAGCATCCATGGCGATTGTAAATGGGTTGTATAAATCTAATGCTTGGTATATTACTGTTTAAAAAAATATCCGAATAAATAGAGTGATGTGTGTAAACCCTTCAATGCATATATATATATATATATATATATATATCCTCAGTGTATAAATTAGTATTCTGTCAATAGTCCTTGTCCCACCAAGATTTGGTGCTATTCTCTGAAGCTACAATTACTTAAAATATTTAAAGGACTGTAAAATTTTGAAACTTTAAAGAAGGTTTAGTTACAAATTATAATATAATTAAGTGAACGTTAGTGGACCCGATACTTTCAAGTTATACAGATGAATACTTTTCCCTCTACATATACTGACAGAAAAAATTCCGATCAATTCTTCCTGCACATTAGTTTGTGTTTGAATTTTTCTACCACATTCGGTGAGGTGACTCTGTCTCTATTTCTTCAGAAGATTCGCTGCCTTGTCATATTGGTCATCTCAGATGCATAACGAGAGGAAGCCTCTTTCTGTTTCAACGATGACGAAGCTTCCGAACTCGGCATTTATTCCCGTTCACTTTGAGCACATTGTATCTGACTAAATCCACCCTTTGACCCTCATCTCACGTATTTTGAGATTTTCCTGTAACCAAGGATTTATACAACATGCATAAAGACCTAATTTGCTACTCTTATACGCGAACATATGACGAAGCAGACAAGCTGCCAGGTTGGCTTATTTCTATTTATTATTCTGTGCTGAAGAAATTGGTTATCTTAAAAATTGAATTGCTGACTTTCCTGAAAGCGATCTGAAAGTGATTGTTGCTGTATTCGAAAACTTAATATATTTAAATATAAATATATTGGAACTGGATTGCTTGGCAAGAGAAATAAGCTTTGTGACCAGTAATAAATGGGGTTGGAATGTTTGATTTATGCTTGCCTAATATTAAGGTGAGATTTAGCTGAATGTGAAGGAGAACATGTTTCCTTGAATGGTGCATTAGGTCTCTAGGAATTCCAGTTTTGTTTTGCTTATTGAAAACTTAAAGGATATGCATGTTTCTTTTGGAATGGTTGTATGAGATATGAAAAGAAATATGTATAAATCAAACAGTAGTAACCCGGATAAAAGAGTTAAAACCTCTATGAGACAAGGAAAGAGAATACTTGTTTTATGGTTCTATATGGTTGTTTGTTTAGTGGTTAGCTACATGGGTAGATGCATGCATGTTCAATATATTTGCAAAATAAAAAGGGTCCATTCTGATCCCCATTAAAAACCCAAGAGCTAGTTCAAGATACTCTCAATCTAGAGTAGGAGGCGGTACATCCTTGCTGGTTCTCGAAGCTTGTGGAGACTTGCTAGAAATGAAATATTTTTCACCTTCCATATAGTGATAGGTGCTTCCAACTGCAAGTGAAGGTTGACTTGGTACCTTACAGGAGCTTATAAACTGGCATACTGTATAGACTGTGTAACACAACATATTTTAAGATATAGTTGTAGTGGTATTGTGCTGAAAAGATATTGCAAATTAAAATCTAGCTACCTAGTGTTACAGGCAAAGATGGGTATTGTTGTCCAAGTGTTTCTTTTAAGACAATGGAAATTAACTTTTGGAAATTAATGAAATAAATTGACTACCATGTATATGGTCTTTTGTACTATATTAGGGAATATTATGCTTATTATTAATCAAAGTATATTTGATATTGATAGTAGCTAATTAATACAAAAATAGTGGTATTGTATTTGTAATTACGTTCGTTAAATATGAACAACAATAGAGAAGTCTCCGTGAGATAATAGATGGGGATTATTTATGTATATACATTGCTTCTAAAGAATGAAGATTGGCTATACCCATTCTCGGGATTGGATCTATGCTCTTTTTTTTATAAACTCCTAATGTTAAATGATTATATTAGATTAAAATAATTGAATTGAGTTTTAATTATAAAATTAAACAATCCTCTGAATTATTTAAGAATGATTATTAAGGTAATATAATATTGTTGATTTTGTAACAAGTTTTATGTCGACTATAGGAAGTGATTCAGGAGTTTGCTTGAAATGAAGCTTCGTAATATTGAAAAATAAACTAAATGAGAGGGATGTTTATATAGAAAACTATTTATTAGACTTATATGCAAATAAATAATTACTTATTGAATCAATGATTGTCGTAGGTGTGAATCATATCCAATTCTATACTTATTTATTTCAAGTGAAGGATAAAGATTGAGATAAGCTCTAATCCTTCGATTTTTGGGTTTGTTGGGAGTCTAATAATATCTACGATTAATTTTGTCTTATCTGATCTTCTTGAGTTAGACTTTCGATGCATCCTTTTGAAGCATAAATTACCTTTAATTCTTTTAATATACTCTAGGGAAGAGAATACCTTGTGGTTTGGGTTGGTTAAACTCTAATAAAAGAAATATGATATAGCATGTATGAACTATTTTAAGTTGCTTATAAGATTATACTACTCCACAATTATTATTAGTAGAAATAGAGAAAGAATCTTGGTCTATCAAAACTATGAGAACAAATCACTAGTTTATGGAAAGTAAGTCTACTTTATGTTATGATGTAGCTTCTTGCATGTTTCTAATTGGATCTCTTTTAAAAGTAATCTTCTTAACAAAAACTCTTAAGCTATTATAAAATCTTTTAGTTAAGGGTAAATCAACCATGAAGGTATGAAAACCAAACACCTAAAAATAGGGGTAAAACAATCAACAATTCACAAAAAACTAAGCATCGATATTAAAGGATGTTTATGATCACCCAATTTAGTTGAGGTGTGTGTATGCACACAATTATTTTGAGAGCAATTGTAGTATGACAAAATTGGTTGGAACATGTGACTCGGTTAGAACTTGTAACAAGAAGGTGATATGGGATGCCATATTCATATTGTTGCTTGATAGTACTTTCATAAGTCCTATTTTCATTGACTTAGTTGGATTAGCCTCGATGTTTGGTATGGGCCAAACAGTTGAGAGTCATAACGAGCATGCCAAGATTAGGGTATTGCAATGGGTCTAATTGACTCTGGGTAGTGGAATAATCAGCTAGATACTAGCATATATACATTGATCCCTCAAATTTTAGAATTTGAATGAGTTGACCAGGTAGATCATGGATTCACAAAATATAAATGGGATGGGAAAAGAAAGTGTCTCCCTCTAGGTGTTATGGCCCCTAGAGGATAACCCCTACTATGGATCGACCCTCATGTTGGAACATGAGAACGTAAATGAGATAAGTCAAATTCACTAATGGTAGCATCATAGGATTTGGCCAATATCGTCTACTTGGATGGCTTTCTGCAATAGTTGGGAACCCAAAATTGGTATAATATGCTTGTACTAACTAAATTTTATTATAATAATTTATTGGGTGAAACAAATTTGCTATGAAACTGAAAGCATTCTTAATAACACTAGTGTAGTTAAAAACAAAAACAAAAACTTACCTTGTGATAGTGTTTGACAATTTTTAGTGGTACAACCAAGTGAGTAGACTTGGATTGTTACATATGGTATCCAAGAATAAGTGAATCTGATTTGTAGATTGTGATTGTGAAATTTGTCTAAAGTAATGTAAAACTAATAATTTAGCTCTTTTACCTACAAATAAATGGCATAAATGTTGCATGGTGGGTCTTCAGGAAACCCTACGGGATACAGGGAGGAAGAAACCACCAAAGGACCTAATAGGGAACCAAGGTTAGGTATAATATGATAAGGCCCTCAATGTGAAATAAGGATGAAAATATTGAATGAACCTCCCTAAAATGAATCTATTAGAGAGGAGGAAAACCTTGCAAAAGTTGTGTAATTATTGCAAACTCACATGAAACAAAAAAGGGAAGAGATGGCAAAACAAAAAACTCACATGGCCTAGCAATAAAAATTTATTGTCCAACAACAGGGTGTCATAGAAGACTTAGCTAGGGGAAGATAAATTGGATTAGTTAGAGTAGAGAAAGCACCTAGGAAACTTGAGGGATACAGTACTAGAAGGGCTAGGGTGAGTAAATAGTTGGATAGAAACCTAAAAAAGGTCATAATATCCAAGTTTAATAGAAAGAGTGATGGTGATTTAATGGAAAATTGGCTAAGTGAGCTAGAGTCATACTTTTCTCTAGTAGTTTTATCCACTGAATCTAAGACTTCATTGGCAGTTATGAACATGATTGAAGTAGCCTTAGATTGGTGGAAATCTTATAAGAAATGACATAATATAGAAGCTACAGACCTCAGATGGGAGGAGTTTGCCAAAGAATTTAGAGAGATTTTTTACTAAGCAATATTATATGGAGAAATTTGAGGAGTTCTCCAAATCGTGTAAGGAAAGCATGCCAGTATGAGATTACCTCCAAAAATTTATTCAACTATTAAAATATGCATCTCAATATGAAATCAATGAATAAATGAAGACACGAAAATTTGTTCAGGGATCGCATCCTATAATCATGATGATGGTAAATATGTATAACCTTGATAATATACCTACTATATTTGATTTAGCAAGAAAAAAGGAAGCCTATCAGGAAACTAGAAAGACATTTTAACAATCAAAAGCTATCAAAGAAGGAAAAAGATGAAGTCAGAAAGCAGAAAGTGTTGGGTTTATGAGATGGGAGAAAGAGCAAAACAAGAAACCCAAAGGAGGAGAGAAAAATAGGCAATATGGTAAAAATAAACCTAATTATCAAGGTGGTAAGTTCAAGAGGGATGGTAAAGAGTTTTCCAGAAGACATGACCAGAAATCAATAGGCCTGGAAAGGACTAGGGAAACTATACCTCTAGCAGAAATGAGAAGAGTAATAAAGGAAATAGAGCTCCACCAAATGGATGAATATATATATATATATATATATATATATATATATATATATATATATATATATATATATATATATATCAAGGAGCTAATTATGTCAATAAATACCTTTATAGAGCTTATCAAGATCATAAATCCCCAAAGGAATATATATATATATTTATATATATATATATATATATATATATATATATATATATATATATATATTAAGGATCTATAGTCATTATGTCAATAAATACCTTTATAGAGCTTATCAACATCATAAATCCCCAAAGGAAGCCACCCATAGGATCTTTGCAACCACAGGTAGTTCTAAACTTGATGGTCAAATTACTTATTTTTTAATAAATGGAAATTGTTTGATAAAGATGTGCAAATTTTGATAGGCAATGGATCAACTGATAGCTTCATTTCTACTATATTAGAGAGGGACTTACCTGTTAGATCTAGATTTTTAGGAAATGGTTGGAATATAGATTACGGATCAAGGTAAACTTACCAAGTTGACCAATGTTTGTTTGACCCTCACATAACATTGTTATAGGGAAAAACTAATTGATATTTGTATATGGCACCTTCACATGTATTTGATATCATTCTAGGAGTTGACTAGTTAAAGGTGCATAAGTCTTTTCTAAATTTTGAAGAGAGATGGGTGAAATTTATGGATGAGATTAATCAAAGGGTTAGGAAGAGGGGCATGATAAATAATAAAATGTTGGTTGAAGTGAATTTAAACCACATTTATTGTCTACAAGATAGATAAATAAAATTATTAGGTAGAGGGGCATGCTATTCACAATTAAAATAAACAAGAAAGAAGAAACATAAATGGAATTCGACCCCTTCCAAAATCATCTTGTATTGGGAGAACTCAAAGATGTCTTTTCATAGGACCTTCTAGGATTACCCCCTTAAAGGGAATTATATTTTTCTATTGAGTTGTTTCCTATAGTTGTGCTTATTACAAGGACACCGTATAGAATACCCCC